>MU677591.1:6215-23546 GCA_026770625.1 Nicotiana glauca
GAGCATGGTGACTTGAGGTGCTTCATGTGTAACAGTGTTTGGATAGGATCGCGCATTATGGCGAGGCCACGTGAAGTTATGACCTTTCGAGGAGGATTCAGGTACTCTATTTCTATGATATGAGACGGGGTCTCAGCTTAGTGTTGTAATGGTACTGATGAGCTTGAGGTACCACTTTCGTTTGAGTCAATTGTCATGATTTGAGTATGTTCAGACTGTTTCTCATTCGTGCATGTATTATGCAATATGTGTCTTAGGCCTGTGTTAAGGCGTCATATCACCAGAGTGGTGTGTTGGGTTCGAGGTGATCATTGGAGTCATTAATGAATTCGAACAGATGTGATTTCAGCTTGTTAGAAGGATAAAATCGAGGTCTGGTCTGGAAATCTGTTATGGTATTAGTCAAAAGGGAAGTGGCTTCATGTAAGGTTGATCTGAGGAATGGTTGCGGTTTATCGCGTGTTTTAATTATCGTTGGCAGTATATGAAAGTGTTGGAATAAGACTTTAGCTAATAAGAGGTTCCTATCGGTATTTGGTTGTTGTGGGTAGCTACTGTAAATAGAAGTTACCGTTCGAGTTTTTGGATTATGTGGTATATCATGTGATTTCACCTGAGGTTGCAGGTACGGGTTCATATTTCAT
The DNA here is from genome assembly GCA_026770625.1 of Nicotiana glauca. NCBI lineage: Eukaryota > Viridiplantae > Streptophyta > Magnoliopsida > Solanales > Solanaceae > Nicotiana > Nicotiana glauca. The sequence goes on from MU677591.1 coordinate 6,860, forward strand.
TATTGGTATGTGGTGTGTGAGAGTTGACTTGGATTGGTTTTGATAAGAAATGAGGCACTTAGTCTCTTTAAGGAAGGCTTAAGTTGGAAAAGTCAACCGGATGTTGACTTATGAGTTAGAGGACTCGGATGTGATTTCCGGCGATTCAGTTAGCTTCGGGAGGTATTTGTAACTTAGGAGCGCGATCGGAATTGATTTTGGAGGCCCGGTGTAGAATTAGGCTTGAATTGGCGAAGTTAGTATTTTGGCAAAATCCTTGGTAGGTGAGATTTTGATTCGAGGGTCGGAATGGGATTCCGAGAGTCATTGTAGCTTCATTGGGTGATTTTAGATATGTGTGCAAATTTTTAGGTTATTCGAACATCGTTTGGTCGGGTTTTTGATCGAATGCGAGTTTCGGAAGTTTTGATTGAACTTAGGCTTTGATTTGAGGAAATCTGATGGTTTTGATGTTAACTATAGTGTTTTGACGGTTCGAGCAAGTTTGAGTAAGGTATTGGGTCACATATGTGTTTTTGGTTAAGGTCCAGGGGGCCTCGGGGTGTTTTCAGATGGCCAACGGGGTGAAAATCGGGCTTGAGAGATTGCTGAACTTATCTGGCACCTGGTGTTTTCGCACCAGCGGTTTTGGGACCGCAGGTGTGGTCTCGCAGAAGTGAGAGGGAAGGCGCAAAAGCGGAAATTGGTCTATGTCAGGTTCCGTAGAAGCGGAAGTTTGGACCGCATAGGCGGTCCCGCTGGTGCGAAATTTGGGCCGCAGAAGCGGTCAAGGCCCTTAAGTAAAGGTTCACAGAAGCGGATGCGGACCGTAGACGCGGAGGTCGCAGAAGCGACATTAGTACCGCAGAAGCGGAATTGCCTGGTCAGTTATATTTAATTCCATCTTCGCGAATTTTTGAAAGAACCCAATATTTTCACTTCGGACTTGGAGGTTTTAGTGCGACTTTTGGAGAGGAAATCAAGGGACTTCATTGGGTTAAGGAATCCTAAGCCTAAAACCTAATCCTATGTGTTATTACATGAATTAAGGGTGAAAAATCAAGGAAATTAGAAGTCAAAAATGGAGGTTAGGGCTTGAAACTTAATAGAGTTAAACTAGGGATTTGAGGGGTCAAATGGACTCCGATTTTGGTAAATTTGATATATATAGACTCGTGGCGAGACGAGGAATCCGGTAATGTAAGTTTTGTAATTTTTCGGGAAGCGGGCCCGGGGCTCGGGTTTTGCTAGTTTTGAGATTTTTGCTATATTTTGATTGTTTTCGATTGGGTATTGTTCCCTTGGCAGTGTGATTTATTCGCTCTGATTTTGGTTAGATTCGACGCGCGAGGAGGCTGAATTGAGGGGCAAAGGCGTCGCGAGCTTGAGATTTCGCTGGTTCGAGGTGAGTAATACTTATCCTGAGGGTTTGAAACCCCGAATTCGCACATCATAGTGGTATATCGAGGTGACTTGCACGCCGGATAGCGAGCATGGGGTAGAGCACCATTGGGGATTGTGACTTGGTCCGTCCCGATTTATGAAATTACTACGTATTTGGCTGGAACTACTTGTTATCATCATAATTTGGACTGATTGCCATATTTGGGTTTCGTGCCAACTATGTGAATCCTTCAGGGATTGATATCACTGTTTTCGCATTATTTGTGCATACTACTTGATCTCGGTCTAGGGTTTTAAATGTTTTTCCGCAAATACGGCCATTTTTCATGATTTGGAAACTTAAATGATATCTTACTAATGTTTTGAACTGAGGACTATTATTTGAATATTGCCCTAGTGGCTTATGTTATTTCTGGATTGAGCATGGATCGGGCATCGCATCGCAGCAGTGTTGTATGTGCATTCCTAGACTGAGGATGGTTCGGGTTGCGCGCCACAGCGGTATGATATTGATATTGCGCTTGGGCTGTAGGAGCCCCTTCGGAGTCTGAACCACCACAGTGAGCGCGGGTACCCAAATGGATCGGGTTGTGCGTCGTAGCGGTCATGTGTATTGCATTGCATTCATGCATTGGTTCCTGTTTGTACTACGTGTCATGACATTCAGCACTCTCATTTCATTGGCATCCATGCTACTTCGTGCATTGCTTACCAGATACCCTGGTGTTATTTGTTGGTGGAGTGTTGTGCCCGAGGGGCTAACTTATGTGCTGACCTGCACTATCTGATATCGCATTCATATGCTTGACTGTTGGAAAAGGATATTTTTTTAAAAGAGGTTTTTAACTGAACCAGATATTTCTAAAGGTTTTTCACGGTTTCACTGTTTTCTCAAAGGGTTGTTCTGTCCCATATTGCATGATGGAGTGCTCTTACGAGATTTCTTGCCGCTCAGTTATTATTTACTCTTATTACTCACTGAGTTGGAGTACTCACTTTACTCCCTGCACCTCGCGTGCAGTTGCAGGTATTATTCACCCGGTAGCGGGTTACTAGCTGATTGAAGGTATGACTATTGAAGCTGATCAAGGTGACCGCCAGCGTTCGCGGCACCGAGTTTCTTCCTCTTGATTTCCAGATTTTATTCTATGCATTACAGACTTTGTAGTTGTATTAATAATCCTTCTAGATGCTCGTGACTTGTAACACCCCGGTCGGGTTGTGTTGGGTGGAAAATATCAGTTATTAATACCATTAAGTCGTATTATTCATCCATTTATGTTTACTAACTATTAAATAAGGCATTGTTATTCTGTTGGCTGGCCTTGTCTTCACGAGAGGCGCCATCACGACCGGGTTTGGGAATTGGGTCGTGACAAAGAAGCAGACTGAAGGAAAATGGCTTGAAGAGAATGATGACTTCAAACCCTAGAAATTTACTCGACTCAATTTTTGAAGATTTTTCCTGATTTTTCTTCTAACCTAGCAAAGAAACTTACCTCATATATATAGCCTTCAAAGATCTCAAATCTTCTGCCCAAAAAATCCAAAAATCTTCACATTTTTGAATTATTTTTGGGAAAAATGGAAGGCGTGGATCTCGATTTACATCTATCCACGACTCCCATTCATCCAGCAAATCATTCCTATAGTACAGAAATCGTGCGATTTTGAGAGAATATTCATATTCTTTCTGACAAAAACCGTTGGGAATCAAATGACATGGAGGGGAGGGGTCCCATTTGGGTGAACTCGCCTGAGTTCCAGGTGAGTTGAGGGCTGAATCGAAGAGGAAGACGATGAATAGTGCAAAGAGGTGTTGTTTCTGTGTTAGGTTTAGGGTTTGGAATTGGGGAGGAAATGTTTATAAGATGGGTTTTATATGGAGGGAAAATGGTTGGGTCGAACCGGCGGGTTTGGTCCAGTTTGTTTGGACTGGGGCGGTGAGTATTTGGGCTGGGGAATTAATTGTGTATATCGGGGGATTTTGGGCCGAATTAGGCATGTTAAAGATGGCCCAGTTCCGAAAATGAACCTCTTCTTCAAATTTTCTTTTATTTATAATTTCCTTTTCTTTTTCTTTTCTTTCTTCCTTTTTTAAATTAAAAATCCTAAATTATCTAAAAATATAAAATTAAATTAATTAACTAATTATAAAAATTATAAACATCACTTAATTCTAAATTAAAAGAGAAAAATCAATAAACTAAAATTAAAAGACAAAAATATAAAAATGAGCTATTTTTGTGATTTTTAAATTTTTATAAAGCAAATAATTACTAATTAATTAATGTGGAAACAAATCCTAAATGCAATGCATGATTTTTTTAATATTTTTCATGATTTAAATAAAAATTAAACATGCACAGAAAAATACAAATAATTAAGAAAATTCTACAAAAATTCCTAAAATGGCAAATAATTAACAGAAAACCTATTTTCCTTGGGATTTTATAGGAGTATTTCGTATAGTGAAAAAATTACATGCTCACAAGTCCAATAACATCAAATTCATTTTTTGGTCAAACTTATAAACGCTTAAGTTCTTCAAATTGTCAACTTTCGACAAATAGTATCAAATTCTTCTAGGAACCCAAACATACTTACAAGTCCAAAATCATCATACGAACCTATCGGAACCATAAAAACTCGATTATGAGTCTGTTTACCTAAAAGTCAAATCTTGGTCAACTCTTTCAACTTAAAACTTCCAAATCGAGAGTCATTCTTCCATATCAATCTCGAACCACTCGATACTAAAACCAATCATACAAGTCATAATACATCATATGAAGCTATCAAAGTCTCAAATCACCGAACAGAATGCTAAAGTTCAAAATGACCAGTCGAGTCGTTATATTCACCCTCCCCCACTTAAACATATGTTCATCCTGAAACATGCCAAGAGTCATTCCAAAGCCTTCAAATATTTATATAATTTCACCATACACATACCCACGGGTGAAACCACGTTACCACAATCCATGTAAGCTCTAACTTAACAGAAGATCCTTTCTTCAACCTTATTCCATAAACCTTAGAACCCAATCTCCAACATCCGAAATTAATTATAAAACTTGAATCTCGCATCTATACACAGTATATTTCTAAACAAGATGCATCAAGACATAACCATATTCCAAGATACAATCACACGCCATACCACATAACCAACGTACTTATAGTAATATCTTCCGATCACAATAAATAGTCATTCCTAAACCCGATACAGGTAACAAACCTCATATCAAATAAAACCTTGTTCTAAACCTTCACAACACTACTAATGATGTAAGAAACATGTAGAAGCTCATAACCACTCACCTAATTAACAAGTCGTGGAGTTATCTCGCCCGACCAGATTCATTGCTAAACGCTAAGCTGATTACTGACGTTCTTTTCCAAACATACTTTATCCAAGTTCAATTGCAGTAACTAATGATCTCGACGCACCCAGTAGAAGCTATTCGACCGACAAGCCATATCAAATGCCACATAGTCATATATGACGCAATCCATACCTAACAAGTAATAGCTCGAAAATAATGGAAGATGGAAAGAGAACCAAATGAGAGAACCACCCAACAAGTAAAATAAATACCACCTCAAAACACAACGATATAAACCCATATCACATGGGAGAAGCAAAGCACACAAAGTAAGCACGAAGAATCATGTCCTATCATGACTCTATTGCGGCATGCAGCCCGATCCAAACACACCGAATGACATGGAATACCCGTCAAACCATAATTCTCACACTCTACCAACACAAGCGTATCAACAACACACGCGTGAAGTTCATGAACATAATTATGGATAAACGCATAGCGCAATGTACCATAGACAATAAATCATAACCAAGGCACAATAAACAATTCAACACCCCAAGATCCATCTCGCTCGAACCTCGCCACAAGGCCTAAATAGAGTGACATCATGTGTGTAATTAGCCTAGAAGTCTCACAACCCATCGGAGCATAATATAGAAACATATGGAACAAACCAGGGCATAAATAATATCCGTTTTGATGGATGACATATCCACAGAAAATGCTGCTCAATAGTAAGGAAACCCGATTTGATGTAGGATATGCATTCTCATCAATTGAAAACATTCCACTAACTCAATCTCGAAGAACAAAATTGTAATATGTAACGAACTTCCCATGTCTGTAGAGTAAATCAACTACAAATCATGGCCAAACCATCTCAAACTCTTTTGAACCTATTTGTACATAATCAAATCATTAAACTCTAAATCCCTCCTAAATCAAGCAAGTCACATAGACTGCTAAAAATAGTAGTACATCAACATGAAATGCCTGCATTGAAGAACCCTGTAATGAATCTGAAGCTAACTCTTTCACCTTTCTAATATTGTAGTTTAGAATCAATAATTATGTTGAATACCGCAAGTCTCGGCACTATCCAATGCAAGCCCCAAGTCCTAGCCAACAATCTTTAAATACCATATACGAGTCCTAAGCCCGTTAGAACCTTCTCGAAATTCATTCACCTTGCTCTAATCCCCAATGCAGATCCAATACACAAGCACATCTTAGTCCAAGAACTAATATAACACATGACCATGTAATTCAATCGTCAATGGAAGACTCCCCACTTGGCTCGAAGTGATAGAATACATCATTTGTAACCCTACCCTTCCTTTGTAGCATGACTTGATCTCGCACTGTTAATCAATTGAATACTTCATAAATGCATATGACTCTAGTCATAAAACACTTCAAAGACTCTACCAAGTGCATATAGTCAAGCCAACTTCCTCAGGCCCTCCGAAATGGTAGCATATGCATTCCACTAAATAGAAGCCTCGTATAAATCACATATCTCCAAATCTTCCTACAGGATATAACCCACCTACTATCCTTGAATCGACACCTACCTATGACGCCACCAAGATCACAACAGCTAAGCAACCAACTAATCCTCCCGAGTCCGTACTCACCAACCCGATACAAGGATATGGCGCATCCCACAAAAGGAACAACTCAAAGACCTACCATCGCGTCCACTTCCAAGACTAGACAACATATCGCAATGTTAATCAAGCAACCACAACCCTTCATAGTCTAAAGACGCCTAAAAAATGCTACTATTTGTTTAAATTTGTGCATGATCCTACTCTTAGAATTAAGTTAATTAATTTACAAACACCATATATACATAATATCTTTTTTCTTTCCAATTTTTGCTCTTGTACCTCCCTACCCCACCTTGATCTTGATCTACTGCTCTCTCTAAGTTACAAGTGATGTCGGGGTTAGACTCAATTTTCAAGATATTTTTACATAATATATCCAATAGAAAAGATAAAAGCTATAATTTATCCCACTTTTATGAATAATCCGAAATATTGAATTGACCAAATTTAGTTAAAAATATAGCCTACTTGCCAAATGTGTAACTTTCCCCATTATACTAGTATGAAAATTATATTTTATGTTTTATGATGTTGTAGTTATATTAAAATTATATGAAAATTATATATAAGTTGCATATTATATGATTAGTTATATAAAATTTATACTTTTGTATGTTGTTATAGATGTATTAAATTTGTATGAAAATTATAAATAAGTTGTATAACCATACATTCTATTGCTCGATTTTCTGAGGAAGAAAAAACATAGAATGAGTTTGTGGCCATGGTCAATCAGCGAGTCACTTGTGATTAGCCTAGTAGTTGGCTGTTTTCCAGTGAGATAATAGAGGTAGAGCTGTCAATATGGGCCGGGTCGGGTGTGATGACCTGACCCGTTGTCTCATGTATTTCCGTCCTGTTTTTCCCGTTTATTGCTTCTTCATGATTCATTATATGTGTTGGATGAGTTTGAGTTGATTCAGATTGGATTTGGTAGGAAATGGAGAAATTAGCCTCTTTAAGGAAAGGTTGGTTTGGAAAAGTCAACCGGAAGTTGACTTGTGAGTTAGAGGGCTCAGATGTGATTTCCAATGATCTGGTTAGCTTCGGGGGATGATTTGAGGCTTAGGGGCACAATCGGAAGTAATTTTGGAAGTTCTGTGTAGAATTAGGCTTGAATTGGCAAAGTTAGCATTTTGGCGATATCCAGTTGATAGGTGAGATTTTGATCCGAGGGTCAGAATGGAATTCCGAGAGTTGTAGTAGCTTCATTAGGTGATTTGTGATGTGTGTGCAAAATTTCAATTGAATCGGAGGTGTTTAGGTTGGGTTTTTGATCGAATGTGAGTTTCGGAATAATTTGATAAACTTAGGCTTTGATTTGGTGAAATTTGATGATTTTGGTGTCAACAGTAATGCTTTGATGGTTCGATCAAGTTTGAATAAGGTAATAGATCATATCTGTGCTTTTGGTTGAGGACCCGGGGGCCTCGGGGTGAGTTCGGGTGGTTAAACGGAGAATTTTGGAGTTGTTGCATGATTTATGACTGCTGGTATCTGGTATTTCCACATCTGCGGAAAAGGGACCATAGAAGCGGTTCTGCAGATGCGGCGGGGTAGATCGCGAAAGCGGTTTTACAGGGGCTTGGCAACTCCGCAGAAGCGGAAGGGTTTCCGCAAAAGCGATCATCACAGGTGCGATTTTGGACCGCAAAAGCGGTCCGGGGTGACTTGATGAAAAACCACAGAAGCGGTGGAAAAACCGCAGAAGCGGGATTTTGGGTCGCATAAGTGAAAAGGCCTGGGCAGATATTAAATTAAGTCTTCGAATTTTGAAAGAACAAACATTTTGGACTTCGAACTAAGAGGGTTTTGGGCGATTTTTGAAGAGGGTTTCAAGGGCTATCATCAGGTATGGATTCTTGGACTTAGATTATGATATTATGGTGTATAAACATAGATTAACACTGAAAACCCAAGGAATTAAAGGTTAAAAATGGAGGTTAGGGCTTGAAACTTAAGAGAGTTTAATCTTGTGATTTGAGGGGTCAAATGGACTCCGATTCTTGTAAACTTGATATGTATAGACTCGTGGAGAGATAAGGATTGTATTGATGTAAAATTTTCTGGATTTCAAGAAGTGGTCTCGGGGCTCGGGGGATTTTGCCAATTTTGTGATTTTTGATATTTTTTGAGTCTTTTCGATTGGGTTATGTCCCCTTAGCCTATTGTAATATATTTGTTGTGGTTTTGGCCAGATTCGACGCGCGAGGAGGTCATTTCGCGAGGAAAGGGCATTGCGAGCTAGTATTGGGCCGGCTAGAGGTGAGTAATTAATGTAAATGTTGCTCTGAGGGTTTGAAACCCCGAACTTTCACATCGTAACGCTATACTGAGGCGTGACATGCATTCCACGATGAGTGCGGGGTCGTTTACTATTGGGGATTGAGACTTGGTCCATCCCGAGTGTTAATTTCTATTATATTGGCGATTGAGACGCATACTTTATCACTGTGAATTGGTCTTATTGCCGTGTTTGGGGCCTTGTGCCGACCTGTAGAATCCTTAGGGGATCCTTATGTGTTTTACTCACTTGTGTGCATAACATATACTCTCAGTCATGCTTTCAACTGTTAAAAATAATATAATAACTGTGTTTATACATGGATATTAAGTGGAAAAGAATATGAGGGCTGAGATCCCTATAGTATGTCATGCCCGATTGGCTGTGAACTTATTTGACTGAGATGGGTCGAGGACCCGATAGTGAGGATGTTTCCCTTTGATATGGATCAGGCTGCACGCCGCTGCGATGATATATATATATATTGATATTGAGGCCGAGAGCCTGTTTGATGCCACGATATGGCTGATATTGCGCTTGGGCTGTAGGAGCCCCTCCGGAGTCTGTATACACCCCAGTGAGTGTCATCGATGTTAAATAAGTGGAGCGGGTTGCACGCCGCAGCGGGTACTAGATTGTACCGTTGTATGTGTTGCATTCTTTCATGCATTATTCCTTGACTGTATTACTTGTTGCTTACTGTTTTTCACTATTATGGATCTAAACTGCTAGATATAGAGTACTTTGTGCGTTTTCTGTGTTTTCTTACTTTCAGACTGTAGTTATGTTTATTACTCACTGGGTCGGAGTACTCACTTTACTCCATTCACCTTGTGTGCAGATCCAGGGCATTCACAGGCTGAGTGAGCTTTGACCAGCTTTCCAGAGTTCTTATTCCGGGAGTATTTGAGGTAGCTGCAGCGCTTTCGCAGCCGTTGATTCTCCCTTATATCCCTATCCTTTTATTTCCGCATTATTAGCTTTTAGGCAGACTTTGTAGTAGGATGCTACTCTATATTTTAGAGGCTCGTGTTCGTGACACCGGGTCCGTGTTGGGTTGTATTGGTATTTGTTAGATTTTTGTTCCGCATTATTATCAGTATTTTAGGCCTTGACTTAAATGGCATTTATCTTCATCTGTTTATTTAATGGGGTTATTGTTATAAATGGTCGGGCTTGCCTAGTAGTGTGTTGGGCGCCATCATGACCGGGTTGGGGTCGTGACAAGTTGGTATTAGAGCCTAGGTTACTTGGTCTCGCGAGTCATGAGCCGGTCTATTAGAGTCTCGCGGATCGGTACGGAGACATTTGTACTTATCCTCGGGAGGCTGCAGAACCTTTAGGAAACTTCATATTCTTAGAATTCTTATCGTGCAACTTTGTTGATCCGAGAACTAAATTCTGTTATCCTATTCTCTCACAGATGGCGAGAACACGTGCTACCGGACGTGGCGGACGACCACCTGTACCACCTACTGAGGCCACCAAAGGCCGTGGACGCGGTCGTGGTCGAGGCAGAGCCGGGGGGTAGCACCTGTAGACCCACCAGTTGCCCCGGCTCAGGATCAGGCTCCAGCTGTAGAGACTCCAGCAGCACCTGTTCAGGCACCAGCTGTGCCTATTGTGATTCCGGGTCTTCAGGAGGCCCTAGCTCAGATTCTATCAGTTTGCACTGGCCTGCCTCAGGCCGTCTCAGCCACTACTGCAGCAGCTACTTCGCAGACTGGGGGAGGCAATCAGACCCCCGCTGCTTGCACGCCTAAGCAGGTAGTGCAGGGTTTGCAGACACCAGAGGCATCACCAGTTCAGCAGGTTGCCCCAGTTCAGCCGGTTGCACCAATTCAGGATGATGTGATTCCAGCTATGCCAGACAATGAGCAGAGTCATCTTGAGAGGTTCAGTAGGCTCTCACCTCCTTCTTTCTGTGGTGTTCCGGGCGAGGATGCCCAGGGTTTTCTCGACAAGTGTCGACGTATGTTTCGGACAGCAGGGATCTTAGAGTCGAGTGGGGTATCATTTACTACCTTTCAGTTCTCAGGAGCAGCCTTTACTTGGTGGGAGGCATATAAGCGGCATAGGCCGATAGGAGCAGCGACTTTGTCATGGCAGGAGTTCTCCACTCTCTTCCTGGAGAAGTGGGTACCGCAGTCTCAGAGGGAGCAACTGCGGAGACAGTTTGAGTGGCTTTGCCAGGGAGATATGAATGTGTCACAGTATGAGGTGAGATTTTCGTAGTTGGCTCGTTATGCTCCATGGATGGTCCCAATTGATCGGGAGAGGATTAGGAGGTTTGTGGACAGACTTATTTATCCCGTCCGTATTTTGATGACCCGAGAGAGGATTCTGAGTCATACCTTTGAGGATGCAGTGGATATTGCTCGTAATATTGAGACGGCTCGCCGTCAGGAGAGAGAGGAGAGGGAGGCCAAGAGGCCTCGAGGATCGGGTAGCTTCAGTGGTGCTCCGTCTAGGGGCCAGGTTCAGCAGAGCAGAGGTCGTTCTTTTAGGCCTCATCAGTTGGCTCGTACCGAGTATCGTGAGGCGTCTTCAGGCCGTGGTCATCAAGGGTTCCAACAGGGCCAGTCTTCACTTAGTGCCCTTCCAGCTTAGAGCTCATCATATGCCCCTTCAGCTCGGGGTTCTTCTGCGCAGAGCGCATCGACTGGTCATTCTAGTGCGAGGGGTTCCCTTCAGTCCCCTTCTCTAGCATCTGGTATTTGCTTCGAGTGTGGCGAGTTTGGCCATATGAGGAGGCAGTATCCTCGACGTCGTGGTAGTTAGTCTCAGCAGAGGGATCAAACCTCGTCTTCTGCTCCGGTTTCTTCAGCACCAACCCAGTCAGAGAAGGGTGGAGGCCAGGCAGCCAGAGGTCGCCCCAGAGGCGGAGGCCGATCAGGCTGCGGTGGCCAGGATCGATTTTATGCTATCCCAGGCAGGACAGATGCCCTTGCATCAGATGCTATTATCACAGGTATTATTTCAATCTGCCACAGAGATGCCTCTGTCTTATTTGTTCCCGGTTCTACCTATTCTTATGTGTCATCATATTTTGCTCATTATTTGGGTACGACCCGGGGGTGTCTTGCTTTACCTGTGCACGTATCTACCCCGGTGGGTGATACTTTTGTTGTGGACCATGTGTATCGGTCCTGTCTTGTTACTATTGGGGGTTTGGAGACCCGAGTTGATATATTGCTTTTGAGAATGGTAGACTTTGATATTATTCTGGGCATGGACTGGTTATCTTTGTGTCATGTTATTCTAGACTATCATGCAAAGACAGTCACCTTGGCTATGCCGAGTGTTCCGAGGATCGAGAGGCGTGGTATGACTGATTATGTCCCTAGTAGGGTTATATCTTTCTTGAAAGCCCAGCGTATGGTTGGGAAGGGTTGTCTATCATATTTGGCCTTCGTGCGTGATGTTGGAGCTGAGGCTCCCAGTATAGGTTTTGTTCCCGTTGTGAGGGATTTCCCTGATGTATTTCCTGCAGACCTGTCGGATATGCCCCCGGACAGGGACATTAATTTTGGTATTGACCTGGTGCCGGGCCATTTCCATTTCGCCGTATCATATGGCACCAGCGGAGTTAAAAGAATTGAAAGATCAGCTTCAGGAATTCCTAGAAAAGGGGTTTATTCGGCTGAGTGTGTCACCGTGGGGTGCACCTGTGTTATTTGTGAAGAAAAAAGATGGCACAATGAGAATGTGCATTGACTACGGGCAGTTGAACAAAGTAACAATGAAGAACAAGTATCCCCTGCCTCACATCAATGATTTATTCGACCAGCTTCAGGGAGCGAGGGTGTTTTCTAAGATTGATCTCCGTTCGGGTTATCACCAATTGAAGATCAAGGATTCAGACATTCTTAAGACGGCCTTCAGGACTAGGTATGGTCACTATGAGTTTCTGGTTATGTCTTTCGGGCTGACCAATGCCCCAGTAGCGTTCATGCATCTGATGAACAGTATATTTTGGCTGTATCTGGATTCGTTTGTTATTGTATTCATTGATGATATTCTGGTATACTCGCGTAGCCAGGAAGAGCACGCAGAACATTTGCAAGTGGTATTGCAGAGATTGAGGGACGAGAAGTTGTATGCCAAGTTCTCCAAGTGTGAGTTCTGGCTTAGTTCCGTGGCCTTCTTGGGACACGTGGTGTCCAGTGATGGTATTCAGGTCGATCCAAAGAAGATTAAGGTGGTTCAGAGTTGGCCTAGACCGTCCTCGGCCACAGAGATTCGTAGTTTCCTCGCTGGGCGGGTTATTATCGCCGGTTCGTCCAGGGTTTCTTATCTATTGCCTCGTACTTGACCAAGTTGACGTAGAAGGGTGCACCATTTGTATGGTCGGACGAGTGTGAGGAGAGCTTTCAGAAGCTCAAGACAGCTTTAACCATAGCTCCAGTACTGGTCTTGCCATCAGCTTCAGGTTTTTACACCGTTTATTATGATGCTTCGAGAGTCGGGATTGGCTGTGTATTGATGTAAGAGGGTAGAGTGATTGCTTATGCTTTTCGTCAGTTGAAGCCCCATGAGAAGAACTACCATGTTCATGACTTAGAGTTGGCTGCTATAGTTCATGCTTTGAAGATCTGGAGGCACTATTTATATGGAGTATCTTGTGAGGTATTCACTGATCATTGCAGTCTTCAACATTTGTTCAAATAAAAGGATCTTAATTTGAGGCAGCGGAGGTGGCTTGAGTTGCTTAAGGACTATGATATTACCATTTTGTATCATCCGGGAAAGGCCAATGTAGTGGCCGATGCTTTGAGTCGAAAGTCAGTTAGTATGGGGAGTTTGGCGTATATCCCAGTTGGGGAGAGGCCCTTTGTAGTTGATGTTTAGGCTTTGGCCAATCGGTTGGTAAGACTAGACATTTCGGAGCCCAGTCGGGTATTGGCTTTCGTGGTTTCTCGGTCTTCCTTGTATGATCATATTAGAGAGCGCTAGTATGATGATCCGCATTTGCTTGTCCTCAGGGATAGAGTTCAGCACGGAGATGCTAGAGATGTGACTACAGGTGATGATGGTGTGTTGAGGATGCAGGGCTGGATTTGTGTGCCCAATGTGGATGGGCTTAGAGATTTGATTCTTGAGGAGGCCCACAGCTCTCGGTATTACATCCATCCGGGTGCCGCGAAGATGTATCAAGACTTGAGACAGCACTACTGGTAGAGGATAATGAAGAAGGACATTGTGGGATTTGTGTCTCGGTGTCTCAATTTCCAGCAGGTAAAATATGAGCATCAGAGACCGGGCGGTTTGCTTTAGCAGATGGTTATTCCCGAGTGGAAATGGGAGATAGTTACTATGGATTTCATAAGTGGTCTTCCTCGGACTTTGAAGAAGTTCGACTAGATTTGGGTGATTGTGGATCGGCTGACCAAGTCCGCGCATTTCATTCCAGTGTGCACTACATATTCTTCAGAGTGGCTGGCAGGGATCTTTATTTGTGAGATTCCGATTGCATGGGGTTCCAGTTACTATTATCTCGGATAGAGGCACTCAGTTTACTTTCCAGTTTTGGAGGACTTCTCAGCGAGAGTTAGGTACGCAGGTAGAGCTGAGCACAGCCTTTCATCCTCAGACGAACGGACAATCCGAGCGTACCATTCAGATATTAGAGGACATGTTGCGTGCCTGTGTGATTGATTTTGGAGGTTCTTGGGATGAGTTTCTACCTCTTGCAGAGTTTTACTACAATAACAACTATCAGTCTAGCATTCAGATGGCGCCGTATGAGGCCTTATATGGGAGACGGTGTAGATCTCCGGTCGGTTGGTTTGAGCTCGGCGAGGCTAGGTTGCTGGGGACAGATTTGGTTCAGGATGCCTTAGAGAAGGTGAAGGTGATTTAGGAGAGACTTCGTATAGCTCAGTCGCATCAGAAGAGTTATGCGGACCTGAAGGTTCTAGATGTATCTTACTCGGTGGGTGAGAAGGTCTTGCTGAAGGTTTCACCCATGAAGGGTGTGATGAGGTTTGGAAAGAAAGGGAAGCTGAGTCCGCGGTTCATTGGACCTTTCGAGGTGCTTAGGAGGATTGGGGAGGTGGCCTATATGCTTGCTTTTCCATCCAGCTTGTCGGGCGTTCATCCAGTATTCCATGTTTTCATGCTCCGGAAGTATGTTGGGGACCCGTCTCATATCTTGGACTTCAGCACGGTTCAGTTGGATGATAATTTGACTTATGATGTGGAGCCAGTGGCTATTTTGGGTCGTCAGGTTCAGAAATTGAGATCAAAGGATATAGCTTCAGTGAAGGTACACTGGAGAGGTCGGCCCGTGGAGGAGGCCAGCAGGAGATGCAGAGCAGATACCCTCACCTATTTGAGACTTTAGGTATGTTTCTTGACCCGCTCGAGGATGACCGTTTGTTTTAGTTGGGGAGGATGTGACGACCCGACCCGTCATCTCATGTGTTTCTGTCCCGTTTTCCCCGTTTATTGCTTTTTCATGATTTATTATATGTGTTGGATGAGTTTGACTTGATTCAGATTGGATTTGGTAGGAAATGGGGCAATTAGCCTCTTTAAGGAAAGGTTGGTTTGGAAAAGTCAACCGGAAGTTGACTTGTGAATTAGAGGGCTCGGATGTGATTTCAGACAATTCGGTTAGCTTCGGGGGATGACTTGAGGCTTAGGAGCGCAATTGGAAGTAATTTTGGAAGTTCTGTGTAGAATTAGGCTTGAATTGGCAAAGTTAGCATTTTGGCGATATTCGGTTGATAGGTGAGATTTTGATCCGAGGATCGGAATGGAATTTCGAGAATTGCAGTAGCTTCGTTAGGTGATTGTGATGTGTGTGCAAAATTTCAGTTGAATCGGAGGTGTTTAGGTCGGGTTTTTGATCAAATGTGAGTTTCGAAAGAATTTAATAAACTTAGGCTTTGATTTGGTGAAATTTGATGATTTTGGTGTTAACGGTAATGTTTTGATGGTTCAAGCAAGTTTGAATTAGGTAATAGATCATATTTGTGCTTTTGGTTGAGGTCCCGGGGGCCTCAGAGTGAGTTCAGGTGGTTAAACGGAGAGTTTTGGAGTTGTTACATGATTTATGACTGCTGGTATCTGGTATTTCCGCATCTGCGGAAAAGGGACCGCAGAAGCGGTTCCGCAGATGCGGTGGGGTAGATCGCGAAGCGGTTTTAGAGGGGCTTGGCAATTCCGCAGAAGCGGAAGGGTTTCCGCAAAAGCGGTCATCACAGGTGCGGTTTTGGACCACAGAAGCGGTCCGGGGTGACTTGATGAAAAACCGCAGAAGCGGTGGAAGAACTGAAGAAGCGGTAATTGCATAAGCGGGATTTTGGGTCGCAAAAGCGAAAAGGCCTGGGCAGATATTAAATTAAGTCTTCTTCGCGAATTTTGAAAGAACAAACATTTTGGACTTCGAACTAAGAGGGTTTTGGGCGATTTTTGAAAAGGGTTCCAAGGGCTATCATCAGGTATGGATTCTTGGACTTAGATTATGATATTATGGTGTATAAACATGGATTAACATTGAAAACCCAAGGAATTAAATGTTAAAAATGGAGGTTAGGGCTTGAAACTTAAGAGAGTTTAAACTTGTGATTTGAGGGGCCAAATAGACTCCGATTCCTGTGAACTTGATATGTATAGACTCGTGGCGAGATAAGGATCGTATTGATGTAAAATTTTATGGATTTTGAGAAGTGGGCCCGGGGTTCGGGTTTTGCCAATTTCGTGATTTTCGATATTTTTCGAGTCTTTTCGATTGGGTTATATCCCCTTAGCCTATTATAATGTATTCGTTGTGGTTTTGGCCAGATTCGACGCGCGAGGAGTTCGATTCATGAGGAAAGGGCATTGCGAGCTAGTCTTAGGCCGGCTAGAGGTGAGTAATTGATGTAAATGCTGCTCTAAGGGTTTGAAACCCCGGACTTTCACATTGTAACGCTATATTGAGGCGTGACACGCATTCCACGATGAGTGCGGGGTCGTTTACTGTTGGGGATTGAGACTTGGTCCATCCGAGTGTTAATTTCTATTATATTGGCGATTGAGACGCATACTTTATCACTGTGAATTGGGCTTATTGTCGTGTTTGGGGC
>MU677591.1:24859-52637 GCA_026770625.1 Nicotiana glauca
TGTGTTTATACATGAATATTAAATGGAAAAGGATATGAGGGCTGAGATCCCTATAGTATGTCATGCCCGATTGGCTGTGAACTTATTTGACTGAGATGGGTCGAGGACCCGATAGTGAGGATGTTTCCCTTTGATATGGATCGGGCTGCACGCCGCAGCGATGATTGATATATATATATATATATATATATATATTGATATTGAGGCCGAGAGCCTGTTTGATGCCACGATATGGCTGATATTGCGCTTGGGCTGTAGGAGCCCCTCCAGAGTCTATATATACCCCCAGCGAGCGCCGTCGACGTTAAATAAGTGGAGCGGGCTGCACACCGCAACGGGTACTAAAGTGTACCATTATATGTATTGCATTCTTTCATGCATTATTCCTTGACTGTATTACTTGTTGGTTACTGTTTTTCATTGTATGGATCTAAACTGCTAGATATAGAGTACTTTTTGCATTTTCTGTGTTTTCTTACTTCCAGACTGTAGTTATGTTTATTACTCACTGGGTCGGAGTACTCACTTTACTCCCTGCACCTTGTGTGCAGATCCAGGGCATTCACAGGCTGAGTGAGCTTTGACCAGCTTTCCAGAGTTCTTATTCCGGGAGTATTTAGGTAGCTGCAGGGCGTTCGTAGCCGTTGATTCTCCCTTCTATACCTATCCTTTTATTTCCGCATTATTAGCTTTTAGGCATACTTTTTAGTAGGATGCTACTCTGTATTTTAGAGGCTCATGTTCGTGACATCGGGTCCATGTTGGGCTGTATTGGTATTTGTTAGATTTTTGTTCCGCATTATTATCAGTATTTTAGGCCTTGACTTAAATGACATTTATCTTCATCTGTTTATTTAATGGGGTTATTGTTATAGATGGTTGGGCTCTCCTAGTAGTGTGATGGGCGCCATCATGACCGGGTTGGGGTCGTGACACCGGTCTAGCCCATCGCAGCCCACGTGGGCTTTAGCAATTGACGGGCTAGGCTGGGCTAGCCCATCATTTTGATGGGCCTTATAATGGTCAGCCCACCCCAGCCTTATGTGAGCCGCGGGCCCCCACGTGCCGGCCCATCATTTTAAAAAATATAATTTTATATTTTTTTTTTAAGTTCTGACCTAAAAAAAGATAATTATTTAAAAGTTAAAAAATATCTTATTGGAAAAAATTTGCAAAACTTAATAACTTTTTATATTGTTCCAATATATCACAATAAACACCAAAAAAGGTAAAAGACAAGACTATATTTCATTCACTAAAAGTCAAAATTTAAAACAATCTATTCAAAAAAACGTTCATGATGCTTATGAGATATCCCACACATCATCTTCATCAAACACATTTGAATCCGCTTGTGACAAGGTTGTCTTAACATTTTCACTTTCATCTACAATTCATATGCAATATTAATTAGTTAAATATTAAAAATAATTAAATTTTAAAAATTAATAATATTTAAATTCACATAAAAAAATATTACCAGTTTGAGTTTGGGAAAACTTTTGCAACTAATTTTGAGTAGTAACAAGTGTTTGGATATTTTCGTAATAATTGCAACTTCTATAATTTGTAAGACGCGCGACCAATACCAAATGTTGATTCCGATGCTACAATGGTAATAAGAAATACTAAGTACATCACGCACGATCATTGAAAGATCGGGATATTTTCTAGAATGGTCCTTCCAAAACATGACAACATCCATCTCTTGAAACTTCTCAAGATCAAGTTTTCGTAACATGACAACATCCTCTTAGTAAAGATCCAATTCTGACTTTCCATCTCTAAAGGCAGTATACTTTTTATTTTTTATATATTTTAAACAAATATTTTATTAGGCCCACGGGACGGCCCGGCCCAACCTCAGTCAAGCCTCACGGGCCACGGGCTTACTCGGGTCGGGCTTAAAAGCCTTATTTTTAAACGGGCTCCAAAAATTCTAGTCCAGCCCTGCTAAATCACAGGCTGGGCTGGGCTGGCCCAACGGTCCAAGCCCATATTGACGGCTCTAAATAGAGGTGGTGTTTGAAATGGTTTCCTGCTGCTTTGGGTAAAGGCGAGGAGAAGGATGAAAGATGGGAGGTTGGTTCGGTTGGATATCAGTTGGGGGACAAAATGGATTCAGGGTATATGAGGAAGGCGACATATGAACATGGAGAAATGAGAGGAGAGTGAAAGGGAAAGGAAAAAAGGGTGTAACTGAAATCCTTAATTGAATGGACTAATTACGATATTGGGATGTCACGGTCCAAATCCCACCATATGAGTCTTGATGGCGCCTAATCTTCCAGACTAGGTAAGCCAATTACTTAACAAGATTAAATTAACAAACGTAATATAATAAGATAAAGTTTAATATAAAAGCGAAAATAGAGTTAACACAAGCCAAAATGGCAATATTGAATACAATTTTTCGAGAACTTGGTAGTACAAAATCATGAGCTCTAACTGAATATGTAAAAATGTCTCGAGGTACAATATTGTTCCTATATGAAAATAACAGTATCAACATAAGGATGGGACTCCGAGGGACGGTTACAGCCATGCAACTCCACCTTGAATTCTCGCAATTAGTGTATGCACTCGCTCTAAGTACGCTACATCCAACACCTGATCTGCAAAAATAATGTGCAGAAGTATAGTATGAGTGCACCATAATCAGTACCTAATAAGTATCAAGACTAACCTTGATGAAATAGTGACGAGGTTCAAGTCGTATAACTTATTAGTCAATGAACATGTGTAATATATCAATAATTGGCAACTTAACATGCGTTGGAGAACAATATCACAAATCTTGTTAGAACATATGATAATAACTCAATGTAGGAGAACCCGTTTTTGACAAGAAATCATCAAGTAGAAACATGGTCATATGATAGCCTGTCAAAAAATAATGGACAACTTATTAAAAATACGTGACAGATTTCAAGGAAACAAATATTATCCATGTTTCATCACATGAACATCATCAAGGGAATCACCGTCAAACCATCACATAACATCATCAATGATGCCGTCCTTATTTAGTTGCATGTGAAATATTAAGAAATACCATCCTAATTTTTCCACATGTGCATATCACCACCCTTATTTTGCCATATCGGTAACCCAAGAAAACGTTAACCTTATTTCGCTCTATGCACATATAACGACCCAGCAAGTCATTTTGTAAATTAAAGTCTCATACGGCAGTATAAGATTTTGAATAGATTTGTATTATGTGTTATGAATTTCATGCATGGTCAAGTTTAGTTATGATTCGAAGTCAATTTGGAAGAATGATTCTAGTTTTGGAAGCTTAAGCGGTAAAAATTGACCGAAATTTGACTTTTGTGTAAACGACTCCAAAATGGAGTTTTGATAATTTCAACAGATTTGTATGGTGATTTTGGATTTAGGCGTGCATCTGGATTTGGATTCGAAGGTCCGTAGGGTAATTTGAAGCATTTCGCCAAAAGTTGGAAAAGTTGAAGTTTTGGAAGGTTGAGAGGTTTGACTAAGAGTTGACTTTGGTGATATCAGGGTCAGAATGTGATTCCAATAGTTGGAACAACTACATTATTCCATTTTGGATTTGCCTACAAAATTTGACGTCATTCCGGGTTGATTTGATAGATTTCGACGCGAGTTTTAGAAATTGGAAGATTTGAATGAGTTCGATTCATGGTGTGATCCATAGTTTCGACATTGTTTGATGTGATTTGAGACCTTGATCGAGTACGTGTTAGGTTATAAGTTGTTGGTGTGTTTAGACGGGATCCGGGGGGCCTCGGGTGTGTTTTGGATGGGCTACGGGCCATTTCCTTCTATTTTTGGACTGTTGTTTTTCTGATGTGTGGTTTCCTTATTCGTGTTTGCATTGATTCCTCCGCGATCGCATAGTGAAACTTTGGGACATATAAAATTTACTCTTCGCGTTCGCATGCTTCTTTCCTCGAACGCGTAAGTATACATTTCTCTTCTTTTTGTTCGCATACTACTTTACACAATTGTGTAGCTCAACCTTTGGGCCTCAGTACTTTCCCTTCTTCGCGTTTGCATACTACTCAGGCGATCGCGTAGCACCATTTATGGCATTGGATTTTTTCCTCTTCGCGATCGCAAATCCTTTTACGCGATAGCGATGTACAATTATCTGGGCAGAATTAGTAATCTATTACAAGGGTTAGCCATTTTTAACATCTTTGGACTTCTAGAGCTCGGTTTTGAGCGATTCTTTGTGGGTATTTCAAGAAAATCAACTAAGTAAGTGTTCTTTGCCTAGAATTTTTTGTATTCCATGATTCTATCTTTATTTTTATCATCAAATTATTGTTTGGAAAATGGGGATTTTGAAGAAAATTTTCAATATGTAAAATGATGATTTGAGGGACGAAGTGATATCAGAATTTGATAGTTTTGATATGGTTGAACTCGTATCGGAATGGGTGTTTGAATTTTTGTAAATTTTTTGTGTTTCGAGGTGAGGGCCTAGGGGTCGACTTTTGGGTTGACTTTTAGTTTTTGATAAAGATTGAAACTTTATTATCCAGGATAGTTTCTTATGAGTTTTATTTATCCTTTGAAGTTAATTTGGTTAGATTTGAGCGGCACAAAGGTTATTTTACCCGAGAAGTTCATTTTAGAGTAAAGGTCTATCTTTTTCTAGGTAAGTATCTTGTCTAACTTCGTGTGGGGGAACTACCCCTTAGGATTTGAGTCTTTTATGCTAATTGTATCATGTAAAGTCCGTGTACGTGAGGTAATGAGGACGTGCTCGAGCTTATTTGTGGAAGGTTAACCTTTTAGGAATCTTACGTCCTTATATTCACTAAATATAAAATTGTGTTTCGTTGTGATTAAGTTTCCCAATTACTAGTTTCATCTCTACATGCTTTAATTAGAATTAGTTGCTTCATGATCCACTCTTATTGCCTATTTGACTCTTATATGACTTAACTGAACTTGTTACCTCTTCAATTGCCATGCTATCCCTCCCTAATCACTTCTCATTAATTGAAAGTATAATTATCTCTTCTGTTATTGTTCATCCTTAATTGAGGTTATGATTATCTTTCCGATGCTTACCCATAAAATGAATTTGTTGTATCTCTTTCGTAATTGCTCAACCTTAAAAGAAGTTTAGATATCCTATATCTTAGTTGACTTGTCCTTATTTGGAATTATTGACTCATGTTATACCCCTTCTTGGTGAAATGTACTTTGTGGGATCGTTGCTACATATTATTTCTCCGTTGTTGAGTTATTCTTATTATGACTAGTATTCTCTATTGTGTTTGTTATTTGTGAACTAGTTCTACCTTTTCTTTGTGATCGAAAGATCTTGAATTGATTTACTTGTCGTACTCTTATGTAATTGCCATTGTTGTTGTTGTACTTAGTGTTGTGATGCACGAGGTTTTTGTCGTGCGGATGTCATTGTGATGCAGGAGGTTTCTGTCGTGCTATTTTTACTATTGATATATGCACATTCGGCGTGACAAGGCGGGCTATATATATGTGGGTTACGCATATGGAGAGACAAGGACGGAATATTATTATGCACATATAGCGAGACAAGACATGCATTTACTTTATTATTGCGCATGTGGCGAGACAATGTGGGCTATGTTAGGGATTGATATATGATGGCCTAGGGGCATTATTATTGTTGTTGTTTGTATAGTGGCGTACCCACCGGTGTGAGTTTATCTAGTGAAAATTGTGGGGAACATTCTTACATGTTGTTCGTTTTCTCTGCACTTGCTAGTTGACCTGAACTGTATTAGAACACTTGCACAAGCATACATGTAGTTAATCACTCCTATCGGTTTAAGAAGATGGATCATGATATTATCGAGTATTTATACACACCCCGCCTACTTTCTTTCTATATGATAATTGTTCAATTGGCATGCGCGTCGTATGTGAGGTTACTAGTTGAAATGAGGGCACAAGATGCCAAGTGTTTAGGGTTCATAAAGTGGGACCCCGTGACTTGTAGATATTCTGAGGTTTGGTGCCGCGTGGTGATTATTGGATAAAAACCTGATGTGAAAGTGATTATTCTCATCTAGTTGTTGATTGTCCTTCTTTAAATTGTGATCACCGGATTTAGACTGTTTTCAGCTTACTCTACTGTGGTATTACTTGTTGTGTTTCGTTGCTAATTGTTGTTTCTACTTCTTATTGCAAGTGCCA
Source organism: Nicotiana glauca (assembly GCA_026770625.1). NCBI lineage: Eukaryota > Viridiplantae > Streptophyta > Magnoliopsida > Solanales > Solanaceae > Nicotiana > Nicotiana glauca. The sequence goes on from MU677591.1 coordinate 31,043, forward strand.
TATTATCATTGTCATTATGCGTAGTTTTATAGAGATATTGTATTATGTTAGTATTACACGTATATTTGCTCATGTTATTTAGTCTAGTAGGTGTCTTAACTATTCCTCGTCACTAATCCACTGAGGTTAGTCTTGATACTTACTAGGTACCGTTGTGGTATACTCTTACTATGCTTCTACACAATTTTTGTGCAAATCCAGGTAATTTTTGGAGTCCATTGATTGTTCTCTAGTTGTATAGATCTTGCTAGGGAGACTCAAGGTAATCCTGTTGCTGCGTTCGCAGGCTTCAGAGTCATCTTCTGATGGTGTTTTTACACTATTTACCCTTATTTCGAAACAGTTGTATTTAGAGGTTTCTAGCAAACTCCGTAGAGCTTATGACTTGTACACCCTGTTTTGGGAATGTAAACTTTGTATTGAGATTTCTTCTCCGCATTTGTAAATCGTTATTTATTTTTGTTGATTATTTCAGTAAATATTAGGCTTACCTAGTCCCCAAGACTAGGTGCTATCACAACCTCCTACGGAGGGAGATTTGGGTCGTGACAACACATAACAATCATCACAAATTGCACGATAAGACCTCGTGCATCACCTAATCAATCTGCCCAACATATCTACATAGGCCACAATTATCACAAAGTAATATGCCAAATTTTCATAAAAAGATATATACCCATAATTTACTAACAAGATGCACAAAGGTATAAAAATAATAAAATGCGAATTGATGTTCAACATATAAAGCATAACTACGACTAAATTAGTTGTAATAATCAAGTTCATGTAGTCATGAAGTGATTAAACATGTTTAATATAAAGCATTCCATCAAATTAAGGCATATTGATAGCTTAAGGTCTAATCTTGTCATAAACCACAGGTAGCACCCGTGTACACACTCGTCACCTCACGTATATGTCATTTTTCACATAACAAGAAATAAGGTCAAATCATAAGTATGATCCCTCAATAAAAGGTTAGACAAGATACTTATGTGAAACAAGCCAAATCACTACCCAAAAATGCATTTCCTTTAAAAATCATCTCTGTCCGGGTCAAATCTAGACAAAAACGACTCAATAACATCAAACAATGCTAAAGGAATCAATTCCAAATGATAAAGTCCCAATATTTACCCAATTTTTAAAAGGTCAACAAAAGTCAACCATGGACCCACACGATCAAAACTTGAGTCAAGGTATAGATCCTGACTAACCATAACCCCACGAGTCTAACTATGTGATTAAATTCCAAAATCGAACCCAAATTTATTCTCAAATCCATAATTTTTATTTTTAAAAATATTGTCACGACCCAATTCCCAAACCTGGTCGTGATGGCGCCTCTCGTGAAGACAAGGCCAGCCAGAACAAAGCAACACATCTTTTAAAGCATTTAATTAACATTAATAGTTCTAACACATGCGTAACATAGCAAAGAGTGCTGAAATAGCAATAACAATGGGGAAAACCATCCCGACACAGCCCAAACCGGGGTGTCACAAGTCATGAGCTACTACAGAGTTACTATAAGTCTACAAACAGAATATCTGATACAAGTCCGGAATAATTGAAATAGCATAAAATAGGGGAGTCAAGGGGCTGCGGACGCCAACAGCTACCCCGATGCTCCGATCTCGCTGCCTGATCTGGGAAGGATGTCAGTGCTCAGGGGCGGACTCTGCTAATCCTGAATATGCACGCATGGTGCATGGAGTAATGTGAGTACTCCGACCTAGTGAGTAATAATAATAAATAATAACCAAAGATAAGAAATCACATAACTGCACAAAGAAATTATATATCTGGCAGTAAAACAGTAGAACGGTATATAATCAAATGAAATCTCCTTTTTAAATAAATTCGGTAAATCAGGTAAAACAACAAGTAAATAGTGAGTAGAAATATGCCCCTCGGGCCTAGTATCAATCGCTCATAACAGTATTAGCCCCTTGTGCTCAGTATCATATCACTCAGAACAGTATCAACCCCTTGGGCTCAGTATCACATCATATGGGTACCCGCGCTCACTATGGGTGTTCAGACTCCGGAGGGGCCCCTTACGGCCCAAACGCTATATCAATATAAGGCCTGAAAGCCTTCTCACATCACACTCGATGTCACGACCCAATTTCCAAACTCGGTCGTGATGGCGCCTCTCGTGAAGAAAAGGCCAGCCAACTAACCCAAATTGTCTTTTTTAACAATTATTAAACATAAATGAATAGATAAATATAGATTAACGACAATAATAACCAGTATTTACAACCCAACACAACCCGACCGGGGTGTCACAAGTCACGAGCATCTAAAGAAAAATCCGAACACAACTACAGGGCCAATAATATACAAGAAACAAATTTTGGAATTCTAAAGACAACGTCCGGTTCCGTGAACGCTAGCAGTCACCTTGCTCAAATTTAATACCTTCAATCGGTTAATAACCCGCTACCGGGTGAACAATACCTGCAACTGCACGCGAGGTTCAGGGAGTAAAGTGAATACTCTAACTTAGTGAGTAATAAGAGTAAATAATAACTGAGCGGCAAGAAATCACGTAAGAGCACTCCATCATGCTATATAGGACAGTACAACCCTTTGAGAAAACAGTAAAACCATGAAAATCCTTTAGAAATATCTGGTTCAGTTAAAAATCTCTTTTAAAAATATCCTTTTTCCAACAGTCAAGCGTATGAATGCGATATTAGGTAGTGCAAGTCAGCACATAAGTCAGCCCCTCGGGCACAACACTCCACCAACAAATAACATCAGGGTATCTGGTAAACAATGCAAGAAGTAGCATGGATGGCAATGAAATGAGAGTGCTGAATGTCATGACACTAGTAGAAACAGGAACCAATGCATGAATGCAATGCAATGCATATGACCGTTGCGGCGCGCAGCCCGATCCATTTGGGTACCAGCGCTCACTGTGGGGGTTTAGACTCCGGAGGGGCTCCTACAGCCCAAGCGCAATATCCGTATCACACCGCTGCGGCGTGCAGCCAGATCCATGCTCAATCCAGAAATGCACATAAGCCACTTGGGCAATATTCAAATAACAGTTCTCAGCTCAAAACGTCAATAATATGTTGTTTAAGTTTTCAAATCATGAAAAAATGGTCGAATTTGCAAAACACTATTAAAATCCTAGACCGAGATCAAATAGTATGTAAAAATAATGCGAAAACAGCGATATCAATCCCTGAAGGATTCACATAGTTGGTACGAAGCCCAAACATGGCAATCAGTCCAAATTATGATGATAACAAGCAGTTTCAGTCAAATACGTAGTAACTTCATCAATCGGGACATACCAAGTCACAATCCCCAATGGAGCTCTACCCCACGCTCGCTATCCGGTGTGCAAGTCACCTCAATACAGCATATGATGTGCAAATCCGGGGTTTCAAACCCTCAGGATATCATTTACATGTATTACTCACCTCGAACCGGCGAAATCTTTAGCTCGCGACGCCTTTGCCCCTCAACTCAGCCTCCACGCGCGTCGAATCTAACCAAAATGAGAGCGAATACATCACACTATGCCAAGGGAACAATACCCAATCGGAAACAAAAAAAAATATAGCAAAATCTCGAAACTAGCAAAACCCGAGCCCCGGGCCCACTTCTCGAAAAATTACAAAACTCACATTACCGGATTCCTCGTCTCACCACGAGTCCATACATATCAAATTTACCAAAATCGGAGTCCATTTGACCCAGCAAATTCCATTTTTAACTTATAATTTCTCAAGCCCTAACTTACCCCATTTTTGATGAATTTCCACCAATTTACATGTTAATTCTACCATAAACTTGAATAATTAGGCCGAGGGACTTACCTCCAATCGATTCCCAGTCAAAACTCTCAAAATCCCCGTCCAATGCTCTCAAGGTCGCTCAACAATGGAGGAAAAATGGTTGAACTCGCGGATGAAATGTCAAATAAAAACCCTTCTGCCACCAGTCGACTTTCGCTTCTGCGATCCCCCTTTCAGCTTAGGCGGGACCGTTTCTGCGGCCAATTTCCCGCTTTTGCGGATTTTTCACTTAAGGCCCCATACCGCTTCTGCGGGTCCCTTTTCGCATCAGCGGGCCCGCCTATGCAGTCCTACTTCTGCTTCTGCGGAACCTGGCAAGGGCCAAGCTTTTCGCTTCTGCGCTCTTCATGCCGCTTCAGCGAGACTGCACCTGTGGTCCCATAACCGCAGGTGCGAAACCAACAGATACCAGCAACCCCAACATGCAACAAACTTCAAAAATTCTCCGTTTAACCACCCGATATCACCCCAAGGCCCCCGGGACCTCAACCAAAAGCACGGATATATCCCATAACATCATTCAAACTTTTTCCAATCATCAAAACACATCAAACAACGCTAAAACCATCAAATCACATCGGATTCAAGCCTAAGTTCTTCAAAAACTTCCGAAATGCACTTTCGATCAAAAACCCGACCAAGACACCTTCGAAGGATTTGAAATTTTGCACACATGTACAAAATCACCTAACGAAGCTACAACAACTCTCGGAATTCCATTTCGACCCTCGAATCAAAATCTCACCTATCAACCGGAATTCGCCAAAATACTAACTTCGCCAATTCAAGCCTAATTCTATACCGGACCTCCAAACTCAATTCCGATCGCACTCCTAAGTCACAAATCATCCCCCGAAGCTAAACGAATCGTCGGAAATCACATCCAAACCTTCTAACTCATAAGTTAACGTCTGGTTGACTTTTCCAACTTAAGTCTCCCTTAAAGAGACTAAGTGTCTCATTTCTTATCAAAACCAATCCAAATCAACTCTAACGCACCACATACCGATAACGAAACATGATGAAGAATAAAAAATGGGGGAAACGGAATAGTAACACATGAGACGACGGGTTGGGTCGTCACATCCTCCCCAACTTAAACAAATGCTTGTCCTCGAGTGTACCCAGAGTTGTACTAGAAGCAACCCAATAGCTGAATGACCTTAGCAAGCATACACCCGGGGTGATCCCTTGTCACCCTATCTCGCATAGGTCCGATAACACAGTATAGCTGAAATTTCACAGTCCGTCTGAACCATAGAACTACCTTTTCACTTCAGAAACCATCAATACGATCACAACCTCACACCTATACTTTGAATAATTCCGAACCAGTTGTACTAACTCATACTTGCAACCTCAGGTGAAACCATACGATATACCACATAATCCAAACACTCGAAACAATAGCCTCTATTTACAGCAGTTGCCTACAATAACCAAATACCTATAAAAAACCTCTTACTAGATAAAGTCTTATTCCATCACTTTTATATACTGCCAACGATAAATAAAACACGTGATAAGCTGTAACCATTCCTCAAATCACCCATATATGAAGCCACTCCCATTTTGACTAATACCCCAACAGATTTCCGGGCTGAACCCCGATATTATCCTTCTAACTAGCTGAGATCAAATCTGTTCGTATTCATTAATGACTCCAACGATCACCTCGAATCCAGCACACCACTCTGGTGATATGACACCTCAACACAAGCCTAAGCCACAACTTGCATAATACGTGCACCATTAAGAAACGGTCTGAACATACTCAAATCATGACAAATGACTCAAACGAAAGAGTTGTACCTCAAGCTCATCAGTCCATCACAATACAAGGCTGAGACCCCGTCTCCCATCATAGAAATAGAATACCTGAAGCTACCCCGAAAGGTCATACCCCCATGTGGCCTCGCCACAATGCGCGATCTTATCCAAACACTGTTACACATGAATCACCTCAAGTCACTATGAGAATCGACAGCCACGCACAATTTAATGTCTGAAACCAAGGCAATTCATCACACCCACGGTGAAACAAATAACATACGAAATGCACCCGATGGTCATAACCAATGCTCCACTTACGGAGCAACACCCAATTGCTCTTCCCGCTCGACTTCCCCTATGAATCCCCAATAGAACTACACCACGTGTGCCCATAACCAACAAATCATAATGCCACACAGCACAGAAAAAGCAACTTATAGATCTCCCCAGATCACTAAAAATTTCAATAACAATCGAATCTATCTATCCCTCAACAATATAACTCGGGGCCAACCAAGCTAAGTCAAGTTAAATACGTAGCCACCTCGGCCTGCCAACGAACTCAATACCAAGAAGCGTGAAACTGCTCCTCCCACTACTACAACTCCTGCCGGAGCTGTACGATACGGTGCCCGGTACCAAATAAATATCGAAATCCACAATCTCGCCCAGCGACATGCCCGACCACAAGAAACACATCCAAAAAAGTCCCTCAATACTGGAACTGAATCAATAGTAGAAACCTCTGCACTAACATCCGCCACGAAGGCCCAATTAAGAAAAACAATCCTTCCCAGTCGTCCGCTGGTCTTTGGAATACAACCACTCTGCTAGAACATAATCCGATGCACTCCGCCACGCAACCTGTGGCATTTTCCGACATAACCCATAGCACAACACTGAGACAACTAGTCTACACCCCAATATCATATCTAGAATCTAATGTACCAAGCCAAGAAAGACCCACTCGGGCTTCCAAATCCCAATAGTCGCTGAAGGTACCAATACACACGACCCACAACTGCTACACAGTCTGAACCTGAGAACTCCCGGTCTCCAACTCTGTATAGCACACGAATCACTGTACCTGATCCCAAATTCTGCAGTATGAATACATATTACACCTCGAGTACCCAATCAGTCCACGAAAGATATTCTAAAATTCTCCTGTGCCATCAAACAAACTCAGATATCGGTAGTTGATTTAGCAAGAAAGTGCCGCAATACTACTGAAATATCATCAGTTTAATCACATTACCCTTTCCTGAGATGTATACTCTTGTTAAATCACTTCCAATTAGCAGTATCATTTCCTTGGTCATCTAAGGCTACCCGTTGCCTAAGGGTTTTATGAACTTCCTTTCAGAACTGAACCAAAACCTCGCACATGCCAGTCTCGGTCCTCTACAACATACCGCATATGCCATACCCTCCAAGGATAACATGAGAACTTTTATCTCCCTTCCGCGACGCAGACATCGACGCACTCAAATAGTCAAGAACTTTCATTGATCCCATTTAGAAGAAAAATCATTACACGCTCCATGCTCCGCATGTCCGTATAAAATATACATCTCCAAACCACGATGAAACCCAACAAGAATTCTCTCCCAATTCCATTTGCACAGGATAAACTGTCAGGACTGAATCCTTCTAACTAGACCAAGATAAACAAGTTGTCAGAACTCAAGAGCTTTGCTGCAAAATACCTGACTCAATGAACAGAACCACTCGTGCCTTATTAGCACTCTGACACCGCATGATATGATCTCATTCTAATACAAACAAACATCTTCCTTCTCTATACACTGAGCATTCTTTATCATCAACAGCCCAAGACATCCTAATATTTCCACACATCTATGAAGCACCATATAATTTGTCAAAAATTTTTTTCTTCACTCGTGCCATCCTCGGCTCAATTTCTGCAACCCGAACTGATCCGCCAGCATACCTCGAAACGGAACCAACATAGCACATAATCGTGCGATCAGCTAATCAACAGCAACCTCCCCAACTTGCCTCGAAGCCATATATCAGGACACACTCAATAACCCATAATACTTTTACTCTAATGATGCCACAATATCATAGTAAGATTAAACTTAAATCATCTACTAGTTTGTGAAAACACAGATCATCTAGTACTGAAATCCTCGGCAAACCTCACATTCCTTCCCACATCAGTTGAGTCCACCCTCTAGAGCGACCCGAATTTATCAAATTTCAACACGTACTCTTCAATTACACATGAGATCTTCTAACATACACATAAGGATCATACCACTTAAGAACACTCCGCAGGAGATATCCCACCTGCTTCGCCTCAATTTAGTATTTCAGGATGCCTTCCACTATCATATACGTTACACAGTCATTTAGTCTTCTTGAGTCTGAACTCATACTGTCGCATGCAATGCACTTCACTTCCCAACTAGGAGATACTAAAATATCCTTCACACGCCCATAACTCAGGGGCTACACAATAGATCACAATAGGAATCGAACACTTATCAATCACCTATTATCCAGCGGACTTCTTCACCACTATCGAGTCATATAAATACACCTCGCAGCACTAACATACTCATCACATGGATATCCAACCGCCATTCCGGCTAATAATGACAATACCGAATATATAAGTTCAAAACATTTGCTCACATAATTAGCACCTCGGTGCTCAATCCATAGGCAAAGATCTGGCCTCAACATACTCACGAAGATCACATCTCGCCCTTTGATCGGGGAATCACGAGCCATTAAGGCACATATACTACGGAGCGCTCACGTGCGCATACAGACATGTGGAAGGAACTTCAAGAGTTATATCTCAAGCTGAATAAAGTACGCATGATAAGAATTCCAAGAAGGTGAAGTTTTTCCTAAAGGTTCTGCAGCCTCTCGAGGATAAGTAAAGACGTCTCCGTACCGATCCGCGAGACTCTACTAAACCTGCTCATGACTCGTGAGACCTAGTAACCTAGGCTTTGATACCAACTTGTCACGACCCAATTTCCAAATCCGGTCGTGATGGCGCCTCTCATGAAGATAAGGCCAGCCAACTAATCTAAATTTTCTCTTTAACAATTATTAAACATAAATGAATAGATAAATATAGCTTAACGACAATAATAACCAGTATTTACAACCCAACACAACCCGACCGGGCTGTCACAAGTTACGAGCATCTAAAGCAAAACCTGAACACAACTACAGGGCTAATAATATACAAGAAATAAATTCTGGAATTCTAAAGACAATGTACGGTGCTGCGAACGCTAGCGGTCACCTTGCTCAGTTTCAATAGTAATACCTTCAATCGGCTAATAACCCGCTACCGGGTGAACAATACCTGCAACTGCACGCGAGGTGCAGGGAGTAAAGTGAGTACTCCAACTCAGTGAGTAATAAGAGTAAATAATAACTGAGTGGCAAGAAATCACGTAAGAGCACTCCATCATGCTATATAGGAAAGTACAACCCTTTGAGAAAATAGTAAAACCGTGAAAATCCTTTAGAAATATCTGGTTTAGTTAAAACCTCTTTTAAAAATATCCTTTTTCCAACAGTCAAGCGTATGAATGCGGTATTAGGTAGTGCAAGTTAGCACATAAGTCAGCCCCTCGGGCACTGCACTCCACCAACAAATAACACCAGGGTATCTGGTAAACAGTGCAAGAAGTAGCATGGATGCCAATGAAATGAGAGTGTTGAATGTCATGACACGTAGTACAAACAGGAACCAATGCATGAATGCAATGCAATGCATATGACCGCTGCGGTGCGCAGCCCGATCCATTTGGGTACTCGCGCTCACTGTGGGGGTTCACACTCCGGAGGGGATCCTACAGCCCAAGCGCAATATCAGTATCACACCGCTGTGGCATGTAGCCCGATCCATGCTCAGTCCAGAAATGCACATAAGTCACTTGGGCAATATTCAAATAACAGTTCTCAGCTCAAAACGTCAATAATATGTTGTTTAAGTTTTCAAATCATGAAAAAATGGCTGAATTTGCAAAACAGTATTAAAACCCTAGACCGAGATCAAATAGTATGTAAAAATAATGCAAAAAAGTGATATCAATCCCTGAAGGATTCACATAGTTGGCACGAAGCCCAAACATGGCAATCAATCCAAATTATGATGATAACAAGCAGTTTCAGTTAAATACATAGTAATTTCATCAATCGGGACGGACCAAGTCACAATTCCCAACGGTGCTCTACCCCACGCTCGCTATCCGGCGTGCAAGTCACCTCAATACAGCACTATGATGTGCAAATCCGGGGTTTCAAACCCTCAAGATGTCATTTACATGTATTACTCACCTCGAACCGGCGAAATATCTAGCTTGCGACGCCTTTTCCCCTCAACTCGGCCTCCACGCACGTCGAATCTAACCAAAATCAGAGTGAATACATCACACTATGCTAAGGGAACAATACCCAATCAGAAACAATAAAAAATATAGCAAAATCTCGAAACTAGCAAAACCCGAGCCCCGGGCCCACTTCTCAAAAAATTACAAAACTCACATTACCGGATTCCTAGTCTCGCCACGAGTCTGTACATATCAAATTTACAAAAATCGGAGTCCATTTGGCCCTCCAAATTCCATTTTTAACTTATAATTTCTCAAGCCCTAACTTACCCCCTTTTTGATGAATTTCCACCAATTTACATGTTTATTCTACCATAAACTTGAATAATTAGGCCAAGGGACTTACCTCCAATCGATTCCCAGTCAAAACTCTCAAAATACCCATCCAATGCTCTCAAGGTCGCTCAACAATGGAGGAAAAATGGTTGAAATCGCGGATGAAATATCCAATAAAAACCCTTCTGCCATCAGTCGACTTTCGCTTCTGCAATCCCCCTTTCCGCTTAGGCGAGACCGCTTAGGCGGCCAATTTCTCGCTTTTGTGGATTTTTCACTTAAGGCCCCATACCGCTTCTGCGGGTCCCTTTTCGCATCAGCGGGCCCGCCTATGCGGTCCTACTTCCGCTTCTGCGGAACCTGGCAAGGGCCAAGCTTTCCGCTTCAGTGCTCTTCATGCCGCTTCAGTGAGACCGCACCTGCGGTCCCATAACCGCAGGTGCAAAACCAATAGATACCAGCAACCCTAACATGCAACAAACTTAAAAAACTCTCCGTTTAACCACCCGATCTCACCCCGAAGCCCCCGGGACCTCAACCAGAAGCACGGACATATCCCATAAAATCATTCAAACTTGTTCCAATCATCAAAACATATCAAACAACGCTAAAACCATCAAATCACATCGGATTCAAGCCTAAGTTCTTCAAAAACTTCTGAAATACACTTTCGATCAAAAACCCGACCAAGACACCTCCGAAGGATCTGAAATTTTGCACACATATCCAAAATCACCTAACGAAGCTATAGCAACTCTCGGAATTCTATTCCGACCCTCGGATCAAAATCTCACATATCAACCGGAATTCGCCAAAATACTAACTTCGCCAATTCAAGCCTAATTCTACATCGGACCTCCAAACTCAATTCCGATCGCACTCCTAAGTCACAAATCATCCCCCAAAGCGAACGGAATCACCATAAATCACATCTGAACCTTCTAGCTCATAAGTCAACGTCCGGTTGACTTTTCCAACTTAAGTCTCCCTTAAAGAGACTAAGTGTCTCATTTCTTATCAAAACCAATCCAAATTAACTCTAACGCACCACATACCGATAACGAAACATGAAGAAGCATAAAAAATGTGGGAAACGGAGCAGTAACACATGAGACGACGGGTCAGGTCATCACACTCGAGGCCTGAAAGCCTCCTCACATATCACTCGGGGCCTGAAAGCCTCCTCACATCACGCTCAAGGCCTGAAAGCCTCACTCAGTCCAGAAACATCATAAGCCCCTCGGGCATCAATAAAAAAATAGTTCTCAGCCCAAACAACAGTGAAATATCAGTAAAGTCTCAAAATTCAATTAAAACGGCTGAGTTTGCAAAATAGTATAATCATTAGGACTGAGTTCAAATATCATGTCAAAATAGTGAGGAAATAGTGATAATAATCGCCGAAGGGTTCAAATAATCGGCATTAAGCCCAAAACATGGCAATAAGACCAAATCGCGATGATAATCAAATCAGCTTAGTCAAATACGCGGTAAAATATCAAATGAGACGGACCAAGTCACAATCCCCAGTAGTAAACAACCCCGCGCTCGCCATTAAGCACGTGTTTCACCTCAATATAGCACTACGTTGTGCAAATCTGGGGCTTCAAACCCTCAGAATATCATTTACTATCATTACTCACCTCAAGCTGGCCAAAATCCTAGCTCGCTATACCCTTGCCTCGCAAATCGACCTCCTCGCGCGTCGAATCTGGTCAAAACCACAACGAATACGTTACAATAGGCTAAAGGAACATAACCCAATCGAAAAGACTCGAAAAATATCGAAATTCACAAAATTGGCAAAACCCAAGCCCCGAGCCCACTTCTCGAAAAATCAGAAAATTAACATCGTCGGATTCCTTATCTCGTCACGAGTCTATACATACCAAAAACCCCCAAATCCGAGTCCAAATGACCCATCAAATCCCACTTTGAAATACCAAATTTCCAAGCCCTAGCTTTACCCCCTTTTGATGAATTTCCACAAATTTCTATGTTAATTCTACCATTAAATCATATATTTAGGTCATAGAACTCACCTCCAATCACATCCAGTCGAAATCACCTTCAATTTCCGTCCAAAAGCTCTTAAGGTTGCTCAAAAATGGTGGAAATAAGACTTGGTTCGCGGATAAATGTTTAATAAAACCCTTCTGCCCAGACTTATTTTCCTATATGCGAACGCGAGGTCTCTCTCGCGTTCGCGATGCTCAAAATTCCATCAGCCCAAAAATGCCCTTCGCGAACGCGGTCCAGGTTCCACGAACGCGAAGCTTACTCACAACTAACTACGCGAACGCGACAGCATGGGCGCGAATGCGAAGACCAAAACCCCCTGGACTCAATTCCTTACACGCGTTCGCGGCTACAGCCATGCGAACGCGATGCACAATTAGCTAACCCTATGCGAACGCGGACCCACTCACGCGAACGCGAAGAGTAATTCTTTAGCCTCCCAAGTTCCTTCTTCGCGAACGCGTGACCCTTTTACGCGAATGCGAAGGGTAAATTTCTCTGCAACGAATAGCTAGAAAACCTGCAATCTTCAAAGGCCAAAATTGGTTCGATTGATCATCCGAAATCACCCCGAGGCCCCCGGGACCTCAACCAAAAGCACCAACACATCCTAAAACATAATTCAAACCTGTTACAATCATCAAAACACATAAAACAACACTAAAATCATCAATTCTTACCGAATTCAAGCCTAAGTTCTTCAAAACTTCCGAAACACGCATTTGATCAAAAACCCAACCAAAACACCTCCGAATGACCTAAAATTTTGCACACACATCCAAAATCACCTAATGAAGCTACAACAATTTTCGGAATTCTATTCTGACCCTTGGATCAAAATCTCACCTATCAACCGGAATTCGCCAAAATACTAACTTCGTCAATTCAAGCCAAATTCTACACCGGACCTCCAAAATCAATTCCGATCACCCTCCTAAATCATAAATCAACCCCCGAAACTAACCGAATCACCGGAAATCACATTCAAGCCCCCTAAATCATAAGTCAACATCCGGTTGACTTTTCCCAAAACAAGCCCCCCTTAAAGAGACTAAGTGTCTCATTTACATCTAAAACCAATCCAATTCAACTCATTCACCCAAGACTCTTATAATGAAACATAAGGAAGAAAAAATGGGAAAAACAGGGCGATAATTCACGTGACGACGGGACGGGTTGTCACAGACATCGTAAAAAAACCACAAAAATTCCCTTCCAAACAAGATATAATATCAAAAATTAAGTGAAAATCACTAACCTAATAGCATTATATAAAATTCCTCTTCAAAAATCGCCTCTGACCAAATGTAGGGCTCAAAATATAACCAGTTGTAGATGTGGTATCTGTGACCTGAGGTTCACAAATGCGACCTCCGCAAATGCACCTTGGGCTCGCAAATGCGGACCTAGGCTTCCCCCAGAAGATATGTCAAATGCGAACCCCACTTCGCAATTGTGAATTCCCAGCCTCTTAGTCAATATCCCAAATATGACCATACCCTTCACAAATGTGATGTCTCCCTTAACGACCACCTATTCGCAAATGTGATAAGGAGTCTACAACTGCGAGCAGACCCTCACAAAATGCGAAGTCTGCAACACTAGCAAAACTAAAGCTATTCCCATATTTATCTGAAAATAATCCGAAACTCACCCAGCCCCTCGGGCCCCATACCAAACATTCAAACAAGTACATAAACCCTAAATGTACTCGCTCAAAAACATTAAAATGACATACGAAGCCTCGAATCGAACACCAAAATGCATCATGCAAGCCTTAAAACACAAGAACTTCAATATTCACAACCAAGCGTCTGATTCCTACTAAACTAATTCGGAATGAGACCAAACTTTGCACACAAGTTTAAATAGTAAAACGGACCTATTCCAAGTCTAGAAACAACAATCTGAACCCAATAGCCATAAAGTCAACCTATGGTCAAACTTATAAAATTTCTAAACCTTCGAATTGCTAAATTTCGGCAAAATGAGCCAAATCATCATATGAACCTTCAAATCCAATTTCAAGCATATGCCTAAGTCCAAAATCACTATATGAATCTATTGGAACCATCAAAACACGAATCTGAAGTTGTTTATACAAAAGTCAAATCTTGGTATACTCTTATAACTTAAGCTTCTCGTTATGACTAAGTGTTCTAAATCACTCCAAAACCTTTCTGAAACCAAACTAGCCATCCCTGAAACTCATATAACGATAAATACACATATGAAAAGTATCAAATAAGGGAAACGAGCTCAAATACACAAAACCATCAACCAAGTCGTTACATGGGAGCCTTTAAAGGAAATATATACATAAATTATAATTAAGAAAACAATTAATTTTGATAATTAACAAATTTCAGTTAAACCAGATAAAACAGTTTGTAACATAGTATGTATGTATATATATAAGAGAAATTTTGATAAAGTATTATCTTTTAGTATTAATTAGCCATCTATAGATACTATTTGCTATATTACGGATTATAGATACCTTTTATGTGATTATAAGATGTATTTGATGTATTTAAGCTATTGTATTCATGAATACAATAACAAAAATAGGCGTAAATTAGGGAAGTCCAACTAATCAGTTGTTGTATTCGACTGTATTCATGGAGTGAAACATGGGATTACAGTTAGGGGTGTACATGAGGCGGTTTGGTTTGGTTTTTTATTAAACCAAAATCAAAACAATTATGTCGGTTTACTAAATTCATAATCAAATCAAACCAACACTGATGCTGCCGATTATCGAGCTGACCTAGTCGACATAGGAGGAGGAACATAAGTGGCGGGCCGGGCAGACCTGGCCACAGTCACAGCAAGAGCTGACTTCATTGTAGTGTTCTTTTGGCGAAACACAGGAGCAAGGGCCCTCGGCCTTTGCGAGGGTCCTCGGGCTAAAAACAAAAAGAGAAATAAAGATTAAGAGGTCGATCCCCACAAAATAATAAGAAGCAAGCAACCAGAAGGCTGCAACAATGAAAACTCAAAATGGGCAAACTCACCGGTCATAGGAGCTGCAGACTGGAATTTCTTGAGGAAGGCCGGCCATTCGCGCGATTTTCTTGATTTTTTGGTTTTCCTTTTTAGTTATATTATTCTTAAAAAAGAGATCAAATAATCACCAATTATCCGCATGATTATTATTTTTCTTAATAATATATGAGGAATACCAATTATTCGTATAAATCATAATTTCAAGACCTTCCATAATAGAAAATGACAATAAACATGTGACAAAGCAAAGCACCGTAAACTTGATAAACCTCAACACTAAAATAATCACCAACTATGTGAGCAAAATGACAAGTAGGAAGCTCGCGTGATGTGGGGGAAGGGTTTCCAATATTTGGGGTTCTTTGATTTTGGAATTCAAACATAGGAAAAATATGGAATGATCTATTTTATTATTTTTTGTCTTGTTGGGTTTTAGTTTGGGCTTGATATTTAGGTTATGTATATAGAATCTAATTAGTGAATAGTGAATTTACAAGTCCACAAATAAATAATATCTCAAGATATTGAAAACTATAAAATAGTTTAGAAAATAGTTACAAATTTGATTTTAATGATTATTTTTTATGTATAAAATTTTTAAAATTTATTTATATATAACATCAGTTCAGTTTGGATTCAGTTTGACGTATTTTTTGTTAATGTCAAACCAAACTAAGAGTGATCGGTTTTTTATTTTCCAACACCAAACCAACCAAACCAAATCACAAGTCGGTTTTTTTCTTCGGTTTGACTTGGTTCGTCAGTTCGATTTGGCTTGTACACCCCTATTACAATTGGACAGATTATTGTATTTGACTGTATTCACGGCGTGAAATAGGGGATTACACTATTTTTAAAACGAAAAGTGAATCATTTAACATAATAGACTCCTAATATAACTCAACAAACTCAATTATAACACACAAGTTTTGTATTTTCATTTATAAAAAAGATTCTCAACCGAAAAATACACAAAAAATATAGCAATCTTCAGAGAAATTATATAATACATCTGAATACATAAATTATATTAACTAAAAAAAATATATGAATACATTCATGGCATATAGGAGACAGTGAATACAATGAAATACATAAAATACAACGGGATAATTTAAAATACAATGAAATACATGGAATACAACCAAATACATTGAATTACAATGAAAAAAAAGACAATGAATACAATGAAATACATAAAAATACATTGAAATATATTAACAGAAAATCAAGTTGCTCAGTCCCAAATTCCGTCGTCTTTGTTCAAGAACAAATCCTAATTTTCGGTGAATCCGCCGTTCACCGAAAATCGGTAGTGAAAACACGCCGCCTTGGTCCGGCGATGGTGCCGGAGCCGAGGTCACTTCCTAAGCAGAAGCAACCGCCGATAAGACCTCCACAATGGCAAAAAAACAACATCAATGCCTTCAATGACATATCTTAAAAGATGTAGAAATCATAGAAACTTGTATCCTTCAATGACGAATTGATTGATGAAGACGAATTAACAAGAAAAAACAACGTCAAAGCCTTAAAGGCTTCAATGACGAATTGAGGAAGGAAGAGGAACGTCAAAGCCTGTCCAGTTAGCCATAACAGAAGTGGATGGATGAGGAAGGAAGATGTACTATAGATTCAGAATGAGCTTTTGAAATAAGGTCCAATTGATTAGGACACAATATATAAGAAGCGGCGATAACACAAAATAACAATTGGTGCGGTGAAAACAGAAAGCTTTAGGGAGTTTCAATGGGTGGTTTTGCCCCTCTCTGTCATTCTCCGCCGTCGATGATCACTCAAATGAAATTTTTTCTGAGATAATGAAGATGAATCAGTGGAGAATTGTGATTGTATTCATGGAAAAAGGCTGGTGTTGAGAGAGAGATGGGGGATGGAGAAAAATCTGAAAGAATGAAAGATAAAAATAATAGAAAGCGTATCTTATGGCTTAAGAGTAGGAGATGACCATAAATAGATATTTGGCTATAAAAATCAAAAGGTAGCTATGGAATATAATTTTTTAAAAAGATATTTATTTATAATAAATAAGGTATCAATCTTTGTTGTAGAAGGTAAAAAATTCTATAAAAAAATCCTCTTTGCAATATTAAGCCCAGCAGAACTAATTCAATTGGACCTATCAAATAAACCTAGCCCATTGGGCCTAATATACATTATCCAATCCATTCTCCCTCTACCCGAAGTATTTTCAGATAACACAAAATCAGCAAATCCAGAAATGCCATCTCACTCATCCCCTTATCCCTTCCGCACTTCCTCACCACACCACACCACACCACTGATACAATCAATACACATTTCCTTAGCACCACTTCTCCATTTTCCCAAAAAATAAACCATGTGAAATCACCATGCAAGAAACTCTCCATCTTTCTTCTTCTACTTCTTCATCTTTTTCCCTTCCTAAACCCTCCATTTCTCCGCCCAAAGCCCTCAAATCCACTACCATTTCTTTCCCTCCCCCCCCCCAACCACCCACCCCCATCTCCCCTCAACTCTCCTCCGCCACTTCTCTCCCCCCACCTCCAACCACCTCCCCTAACTTCCAGCTCCAAGAGAAACTCCTCTTCTTGGATTCTCTTGGCATAGACTCTTTCCATTGCTTCACTTCGCATCCCCTTATTATCTCCTCTTCCTTATCCGATCTCAAATCAATTATTGACTTTCTTTACTCCATCAATCTCACCATTCTTGAAATCCGGCGCGTGTTACACATGTGCCCGGACATTTTAACCACACCACTTTCCTCCATCCTCCGCCCCGCCGTCACCTTCTTGCTCCGGGAAGCTCACGTCACCGGTGACAATCTTCCGTTTGTTCTCCGCCGCCGTCCCCGGCTGCTCACCAAATCCGTAGAACAGAATCTTCGACCCACCCTTTACTTCTTGCAGAGTAGTATTGGTATTGAGGATGTTTCAAAGTGCGCAACTTTACTCTCTTGTTCTGTGGAAACTAAGTTTATTCCCCGTTTGGATTACTTTCAGAGAATTGGGTTTTCGAGGAGAGATGCGAAAGTGATGTTTAGGAGGTTCCCATCGTTGTTCTGTTACAGTATAGAGGAGAATTTGGAGCCGAAATTCGATTACTTTGTGGTGGAAATGGGGAGGGAATTGAAGGAATTGACTGTGTTCCCTCAGTATTTCTCGTTTAGTTTAGAGAAAAGGATAAAGCCGAGGCACAGGATGTGTGTTGAGAAAGGGGTGTGCTTGTCATTGCCTGTGATGTTGAAGCCACACGAATCACGATTTCGTGATAGGTTGGATGTGTGTTGTAGCTCTTCTATGCCGGTGAGAGCTTCTCCCTTTTGGTGTACAAAATTTGATCATAATGTAACATAGACTGTTGAACTTAAAAGGAAAAGGAAAATGGAAAACCATATTGCCATTTTGTTTATAAAAATATATCTTTGATGATCATTTTGTTCTTACCTATTTCCTGGTGTTATAAATTCTTGTTAGTTAGTTTGTATATATTCAAACTTGCTTGGGATCGAAGTATAGTTATTATTTGTGTTAAGTATAGTGGTTTGATTGAATATGTGCTAAGTAATGATTGACAATGTTCTACTAGGAGTCGAAGCCAGGTCGCTGCTGGATTTAAAGTCCAGAGTGCTAAAGCACTAAACTATAAAACCAAGTTAATTGACTATGTGGTAAGTTAAAAGAGGGAGACTTTTTGTTAGAGTAAATTTGTTTAGGTAAAAGATGTTTATTATGAAAGGCCAACTTCTTTTAGTTGTTCTACAGGGAGAACGATGGAGAGTGTTCGAGGTTGATTGAATTTGCTTTTTGCAGTGTTCTTTTACCGAATAAGCAGTAGCAGGTGTAATATCTATATGTTTGTTAGTATCCATTGTTGCCCATTCATTGTACATGAAGAAACTAGTAGCACAATAAGCATGGGGTTGCGATACATGACAATTCCTTGATAAAGCAATGCAAGTAAGGGTGTTAAGATGCTAGGATGAGGTGTTGATTTTAGGTTTGAAGCATTTGTTTTATTTCTCTTCCCTACAATTCGATCGGCCCTTTCCTTACTTGGATGAAGGAAGGGACGAATTCATCAATTGCCATTTCCAGAATTTCTATGATGAAATCCTATTGCTATTAGGAAGAAAGTTGCAATTCCTCTATACTTGGGCTTTACATATGTGAGAAAGTATATGAATATCTTTAATGTGCAGCACTTCAACAACAACAACAACAACGCAGTATAATCCCACTTAGTGGGGTTTGGGGAGGGTAGTATGTACGCAGACCTTACCTCTACCCTGGGGTAGAGAGGCTGTTTCCAAATAGACCCTCGGCATCCTTCCCTCCAAGAACTTCCCACCTTACTCTTGGGAAGACTCGAACTCACATCCTCTCGGTTGGAAGTGGAGGTTGCTTACCATCAGAGCAACCCCTCTTGTATAATTTACAGCAGTCGAACTCACAGCCTTTAATGTGCAGCACTTCACTTTCTCATTTTATTATTATGGCAAAACTGTTAGGTTATGTCTAATTGCAAACAAGTTGATAGATCTTATAGTGGAACCATTTTTTAAAAACTATAATTGATCTGATCTGGGAGTAGGATTTGAAAGAAGAACCAGTTATGAATACTGAGCTGTTGACTACTTGTAATGAATTACAAAATCAATTTGTTGCTTATCATAACATTTATTTCATAGATTTTCTCAGTCTTGTCATTATAATCCCCTCCAGTTTCTGAGTAAGTGAAGAATATAACGGACACTTATATTTCTACTAAGCAAATATGCCAAAAAGGACTTGTTGAGTAGTTTTCTTTTGGAGGATATAACTTATTCATCTGAAAGTGTTTAGAAAGAAGCAAACCAGAATGTTTACTGCATTTTCTCACTTACTAGCTAATAGTTATATTTTAACTTGATTCTACCTTAGTCGCATGAAATTATAAAATTTAACAGGTTATAGGCATCCACATTTCGGGTAATCTCTGGCTGTTTATGAATAATTCTTCATCTTCCAAACGGCTGTATATTTCAGTGTTGAAGACGTGTCTCTGCTAAAATGGTTATAACTTTGTGTAGGAAAGTCCAGTTTCAAGTGTTGAAAACTAGATTTCAAAGGGTTACTACAATCTTCTTTCAGATTTTATTGTTTCTATTAAGGATTATGAGGCTGGAAAACATTTGCAATTTTAAAGGCCACCTACTAATTGATACTGGGACGCTGCTGCCAGTGTTCATATATTAATGTAATTTGAATTTAATATATCTTTTATTAACATTTCATGTTGAGGGAGAATCAGAGTGTAAGTCCGGGCAATTAGGTTGAACCTGATGATCAAAACAGTCACAAAGGGTCATAGCATTCATAGGAGAAGTCCCTGAATTGGCTGAAACAAAAGAGAATATATGTTCATGAAAAACAACATCTCTAAAATCAAACATGTTTTATTTGCTAATTCATACAACTTGTAACTCTTTTTAGCAAATGGATATCCTAAGAAGACACAGGGTATAGCCCTTGGCTTAAGCTTATCCTATGAGGCCTTGGAACAGTAGAATATCTGGAGTAAACATAACATAAGCACTCAAAGGCTTTAAGATTGGAGTATACAGGAAGTTTTTGGTAAAGGATTTCATAGGGACTTTTATCCTTTAGTAAACTGGAAGGGAATCTATTTATTAAGTAAGTGGCAGTTAGGATACAGTCCCCCCAGAATCTAATAGGGAGTCCAGATTGAAACAGAAAAGCCCTAGTAGTTTTTAGGAGATGTTTGTGCTTTCTTTCTACAACCCCATTCTGCTATGGGTGTGAGAACATGTTGTCTGATGCGCTATGCCTTTCTCAGAGAAATGCTTTGAGCCGATTATGCTAGACCCCAATTCTAGAGCATTGTCACTTCTTACAGTGTGGACATTTAATTGAAAGTGTGTTTCAGTCGTTGCTATAAAAGCTTTTAATAGGTCAAATGCATTGCTTTTAGCTCCCATTAAGTAGGTCCAAGTGGCTCTTGAGAAGTCATCAACAATGGTAAAAAATACTTTGATCCGTCATATGTGGGGGAGTGATAAGGTTCCCAAGTGTCAATTTTATTTCATCTACCACATTTAAGGAATGATTATATTTAAAGCTGAAGGGAATGAAGTTCAAATTAATGGAAAATAGAATTAGCAGTGATGATGTATTTTTATTTTTTTTAAATACCGTAGGAGTGTTGGTGACATATATTTGATCCCTTACTTTAGTTTCGTTGCATGTGTCTGTTGACACAATTTTTATGTTATAAACAGTGTTCGTCTTATTTTAGCTT
>MU677591.1:65353-78498 GCA_026770625.1 Nicotiana glauca
GTTAGCCTTAAAGTAACCGGTAGATTTCCTTATTCAGTGACTCCGCAGGGGTTTGCTTATTATTCTGAGTTTAACATCGAGGATGATGAAACTCTTAGAGATTTTTTGCGGATTCCGGATGAATATAGGGAATTTATTGTAATAAAATTATTGGAAACGTATGTGAAGGTGGAGGACCTTCAAAAATATTTTGCACCTGAAGGAGGGGCAGAAAGCCACCAATATCAACTGCTGGGCCTACGCTAGCCCGGCACATGCTCCTATAAACATAGGCCATAACAGTAGCACCCCAGCTGTACTGGGGCAGCTCATCCAGCTGCTCAAGACAGTGCAGAAAGCGCATGCTCACTTTGTTCCCCGAGGTGTCGGGAAACAAGACACACCCGAATAGCAGGAGCAATGCCATCCGAGTGTAACGCATAATCCAGAGATGCTCTGTCTCGTGTGTAATATCAGGGTGTAATACCGCCATTTGAAATTGGAGATAATAGTAGTGTATGGGTTCCAGGCTTGCTTTTTGACGCCCGGTACCACCGAATAATTCTTAATTATTATAAGTCTCAATTTCAATATTTTTAGATTTTTATTAACTTAATAAATTAAATTAAGTATGATTTTTGAAATTGGAGATAATAGTTGTGTATGGGTTCAAGGCTTGATTTTTGACGCCCGGTACCACCTAATAATCCTTAATTATTATAAGTCTCTACGCTAAAAGACTCTACGCTATACAATATGAACATAAAATCAACAATACAAATAAACAAAATAAATAATATTAATAACAAAATTAATATTAATAACAAAATAAATAATATTAATAATAAAATAAATAATATTAATAATAAATTAAATAATACTAATGCAAACATACTAACATAACAAAATTGAATATTTGGATAATATTAATCGAAACATACTAACATACTAAATATTATTATTCACACTAACATAACAGAAACAAAATAAATCTAAAATTAATGCTAACATATCAAATAACAGGGTATATACTAACATATCAAATTAATACTAACATATCAAATAAAATAAACCGGGTATATAAAATAAACAAAATTAAACACTAACATAATAAAAATTCACATGGAAACATACTATATGAGTTTCGACATAAACAAAAATTGAAATACCTCGATGTAAATATTATTGAAAGTGAATTTTTGCAACCAAACACGGAATCCAAAGCTTCTTTTGAATGTGAGACCTACACTCCTTGCTCTTTATGGGACGGTTGGGACCGGATTTTTTTTTTTTAACTGTCGTCGGGGGAGTGGGGGACCAGAAAAATTTTGATTTGTATTTTAATGGCGTCTGGCGTCGTTATCTGTGGGGAAGAAGACGATCGGAATTTTAATAGGCATTTCGTAGTTCAGTACTGCGAATTGTAATTCGTAGTACTGTACTACGAAATGTCAGAAATTTAATATTTTTTTAATATTTCGCAGTTTATTGTCTTAACGGCAAAAATTCCGTTAACGCAATTCGCAGTATAAAACTGCGAAATATGTATTAATGTAACTTTTTTTTTTTAAACATCAAAAATGTATTTTAAGTAAAAAACTTCATTAATTAGGTTCCGGACTCCTCAACTCAAGCTAAACTGTGTTTATTAGACACAACTTTGTAGGTGGTAGAGTGTGTATGACACTTTAAGATCAGTTTTTTCTTTTCCTAATCTATTTTCTTTCCTTTTTCAACTGTCTCATTGACCTTCCCCCCCTCCCCCACACACCCCCCAAAAGCCTATCCTAGTTTTGTTTGCGGGGAAGAATGGAGATTGCCGGAGGGATTTGTGAGGACCAAATTATCACCTACTCAAGGCTCTTCTGCTGATGTTTTTTGACATTTGGTACTGTAAAAAAAAACTTGCTAATTCTCTCCAATATCCTTGTATTATTAATGGAATCAAATATCATCTCTAATCAACCTTCATATGCAAGGAGATTCAGGAGCTCAAATAAATCAATTGAATTATGATAGCAGATAATTAAAGACAAAGGAAATTATCTTACTATTTCACCAAATGGTTGAGGGATATCTTTAAATTCAGCTAAAGTTACAAAGTTACCTCCACAACATAAACTTAAGCTTGATATCACAATTTTATAATCCTATTTTTTTCAAAAATAGTACTATCAGTTAATTTGAGATTATGGTCTTGAAATAAAATGTCTACTACATAACCCAAAATCGGTAAGATGTATTCAAACTTGCCATAAACAGTAGTACTCTGCCTTTCCTATCTATTGGGTTTGTTGAGAAGACAACGGGGGTGACCTATGGAGAAGAACCTATGGAGAAGACGGGCGAGGGGTGCGGCGCCGGCAGGGGATTTGGCCGGCAAGGGATTGAGGACAATGATCGGAAGGACATTTTTCTTCTTTCTTTTTCTATTTGTTCTTGTTTTAAATTTTCGCTTTTTCTTTCTGTTGACATGTCTTTTTTCCATTGGTCGATTGCCATGTGGGATAGCAAGTGATGCTCACGCACCATACATAATTTGAGATTATTAAATTTGTGTCCAATAGTATATATTTCTATCGTATAAAGTGTTCAATAGGTATTTGCCTTAGTTTACGTACCTAAATGAAAATAACGGACAAGTTTTGGGGGCCGCATATGTATTTGGCCTTGATACAAAGACAAGGTTAGAAAAGATCATATTTGAGAAAGTACAAGTGATTCACAAAAAAGGAAAACATGAGAGGATGATAGTTTGTTCATATCTTTGTATACCTACAAATCCATCGATTTGTAGGTTTGACATTATGATGATTGAAACTGTTAAAAGGAAATGTTATTGACCTAGAATTCGGTCAAGGTTGGCTCTGAAGACTTACAAGCTACTTGAAATCCAAGTAGACTAAGCAAAGAATATAAGAAATGGAAGCAAATTCTTTTTATAGACGTTATAAGTTAGTTGGGATTAAAACTTCTTTGTGTTGGCTCACTCATATTAGGTTGTTTTCTAAAAATCTTCTGTTTGTTTAGACTTTTGTATGTCTGTATGCAGAGCACTTCTTGTGTCAGAATTCTTAGTTGGTTTAAAAAGACAAATTAGTAAGTATTCAAACGAAACTGCGTACCAATGGAGCGAACGAATATTGATGATTGTTATACTCTTATTAGTTAGTTAGTTATTGAGAGGTAGTAGTAGTAGTTTGTCCAACATATTAACGAATAACGAGCATAACTAAAAAGGATAGAGTAATTTCCATACTCCTATGTGGATTTTATTTTGGATTTGCACTAAAATGTAAAAAAACTCAACCGGTTATTTTGAGCTTTAGCATTTTATTTGGTGGTTTGAGACCTTGAGTAGCTTCATATGATGTATTATGACTTGCGTAAATAGTTGGTTTTGACTTTCGAGAGGTTCTGAGTTGATTTGGAAGAGTCATTCTCAATTCGGAAGCTTTAAGTTGGAAGAGTGGACCAAGATTTGACTTTTGAGTAAACGACCCCAGAATTGGGATTTGATGGTTTCAATAAATTTGTATGGTGATTTTGGACTTGGGCGTACGTTCGAATTTGAATTTGGATGTTCCTTGAGGGGTTTGGTTCTATTTGTCGAAAGTTGGCAATTTAAAAAATTGGAGAGTTCATAAGTTTAACCGAGAGTTGACTTTGGTGTTATCGCAATCCTATTTTGGTTTTGAGACCTTGGATAGGTGCATGTAGTTGAATGAAATTTATGTGCAAAGTTTGATTTTGATCCGAATTGTCTAAATATAGTTCTGACGCGTTCGACGAAGTTGGAATGTTTGAAAGTTAAGAGAATGATTTGATCTTCTATCTTCGTTGTGATGTAATTTGTGGTGTTTTGAGCCTTTGGATAAATTTGGATAATATATTTGGACTTGTTGGTATCACTAGACGGGGTCCAAGGGGCTCGGGTGTGATTCTGGGTGGTTCGGACTATTTCTGTTGAGTTTGCATTGGTGGTGTCAGGTAATGTATCGCGTTCGCGAGGAGTTTCTCGCGTTCTCGTAGAAGAAGTAGGCTGAAGGAGCTTTGTTCTTTGCATTCACAGCTGTTGGAGTGAGTTCACGTAGTGTTAGGCAGGCTGATTCATCGCGTTCGCGTGGGGTGTTCGCGTTCACGAAGGTGTGCAGGTAGGCAGGACTTTGGCTTTCGCGTTCACGTTAAAGGGATCATGTTCGTGTTGCATTGGAGTTCTTAGGTCATTGCATTCGCGACTGAAGCTTCGTGTTTGCGAGTGGTGCAGTGCGGTAGGTCGCGTTTGTGCATCGTGATTGCTGGGGCTCTGTCGCGATCGCGAACGGTAACGTTGGACAGACTTTATAAGTTGTGTATTTCGGGATTTTGAGCTTATTTCTCATATTTTAACCCTAGGCTTGGAGAGAGACGGCAATTTTTCATGGAGATTATCACACAAGACTTTTGGGTAAGTAACTTTACTTATTTATGGTATTATTTCAAAAATCTACACGAATTACTAACACCTAAAATATTCATTTTTAATGAAATTTGAGGGTTTTGTCTACACTTTAAAAGAGGGTATTTTGAGGAGTTAAGTACTGACTTGAATTCGGTTTTGGAATCTAATCATATATTTGGACTCGCTAGGTTATGGTCATTGAATTTTGATATTGGTTCTGAATTTGGGCACACAAGCTCGGGTTGACTTTTTGGGAATTTTTCAAAGATCAAAATTTTATGGATTGAGATTGTCCTATAGCATTGTTTAACTTTTTTAGATGATGTTTGGATTGGATTCACATAATTGGATGGCTAGAGCGAGGTTTAACGCGACTTGAGGTTGAAGACTAGACCGAGGTAAATGTTTTGCCTAGCTTTGATTTGAGGAAATTTTTTCTAATAAATATTATTATTTGCTACATGCAGGGGTGATGTATATGCGAGATGACGAGCTTATACGCATGTGCCATGGTATTCATTCTCGGGATAGATTCTAGATTACTCTATCCCTTTTTGGTTGTGTGATTCTACGTGTTCTATGCTTTTACTTGATGGAATGACTACATGAGAACAATAAGCCATGCTAGAGAAAATACTTAGATTGATGATACTTTATGTTCAGCATGATGAACTATTCTTGAGATCATTGAGATGATTTAGATGTAGTCACACGTATATTATGAACACACATCTATAGTTGTTATTCTTAAGTTATGCCTTTAATTGATATCTGGCAACTTGAGTTTCCTTACCCACGTTAAATACTTTGATTTGTCTTTTGATGCTTATTGAAGGCTTGATGATTGTTTGGATGATGTATTACTTGTTTGGTTCGTAATTATACGTACATATCAGCATACATCCTATCTAGGGATCATCCTTTATACACATGCATATACCCATGCATGGTTATTCTCTGTCCATGCGCATTACATATACTTATCTCTGATTCATATGCATATATTCCTACATATGGTTCTCGGTTATGGATAAAGGTTATGGCGTGAGGTTTCTGCCATACAATTTTGTGATAATGATGTTGATTTGGCGCGAGTTGTTCGTGTAACACGTAAGTTTTTTGTGCCGTTGAAATTATTATTGGCACGTGAGTTGTCCATGCAACACGTGAGGTGTCCATTCCATTGATATTATTATTGGCACATGATTTTTCTGTGAAACACGTTAGTTATTGTGATGACCCAAAAGGTCATCATGTGTTTCTTAAAAGGAATTCTGCATTCTGAGGTCTTAAAAACCTCTTTAAGCATCACCTCAATTTGCGTGCGCAGTCCGGGCGCATAGCCGGAAAGCCTATATGTGAAAATTTGTAAAAAATGATAAATTTTGACTATAAAATGAATTAATTTTAACTTCGGTCAACGTTATGGGTAAACAGACCCGGACTCGTGATTTGACGATCCTGGAGGGTCTGTAGGAAAATATGGGACTTGGGAATATGTCCGAAATCGAATTCCGAGATCCCAAGCCCGAGAAATGAATTTTTGAAAGAAATTATTTTCTGAAAAATATAAAGATTTTTGAGAAAGTGAAATGTTATGTGAAACCTGTGGTATCAGGCCAGTATTATTGTTCCGGAGCCCGATACAGGTTCAATATAATTTATATGTGTTGTCGGTAAAGTTTGGTAAGAAACGGAGTCCATTTGACGTGATTCGGACATTAAATGCAAAATTTGATGTTTAAAGAAGTTTTGAGAAATTTTATTGATTTTGAGGTTTAATTCGATGTTCATGACGTTATTTTGGTGATTTTATTACACGAATAATTTCGTAGGATGTTTTCGAGGTTGTGTGTATGTTTGGTTTGAAGTCCCGAGAGCTCGGGTGAGTTTTGGATAGGCCACGGGGTGTATTTTGGACTTAGAAAAATCAGATTTTCAGCTTGCATAGCAGGCCTGCAGGCTTTGCATGTGCGAAACCTGGCTCTCAAATGAAATATCGCAAATGCGAGTGGTATTGCGAAGGAAGCCAGGCCAGCTCCAGTCTCGCAAATGCGAGATTCCATTCGCAAATGCGAAACTCCCCAATTTGGGCCTTGATCGCAAATGCGATGCTTGGTTTGCAATTCCCAGCTCGCAAATGCGAGCTCCCTCTTCGCAATTCTCAACATAGCAGAGATTGGGGTTCGCAATTGCGAACCCCTGTTCGCAATTCCCACATCTGAGACCTGCAACTTTTATACTTAGACGAATTTTTAACCCATTTTCATACCCTCTCAAAACATAAACACACTTAGGCGATTTTTCAAAGGTTTCTTCTCCTCCAAATCAATTGTAAGTCATTTTTAACTAATTTTCTTCAATCCTTAACATCTCTTAACATGATTTCAACTTCAAATCGTTGATTTTCATGGGGGAAATTGGGCGTTTTGGGTATAACCTAGGTTTTTTTAAAAATTAGGGATTTGGACCTCGATTGAGGTCCGATTTCAAAATAAATTATGTATTTGAGTTCGTAGGGGAATGGGTAATCAGGTTTTAGTTTGAACCTCGGGTTTTGACCATTTGGGCCCGGGGGCGATTTTTGACTTTTTGGGTAGAACTTTGGGAAATTCATTTTTATGCATTCGAATTGATTCATTTAGCGTTTATTGACGTAATTAAGTAACTTGTGACTAGATACGAGCGAATTGGTGGTGGAATCAAGGGATAAAGCTATAATTGAAACGTGAATTGTGTTCGTGGCATCAAAGTAATTGTTTGGTCTAACCTTATTTTGAGGGATTAGGAGTCGTGTCTTATTTTCTACGTGTTAATTGTGGAGTACGACGTATAGGCATGGTAACGAGTATCTATCCATCGGTGTCAAGCATGCCCGTGAGTCTTGTATTATAAGTGTTATGACTCCATTGTGGTTATTGTGCCTCACATGTTACTTTTATCATTGTTCCCTTACCGGGACGTTTATTCTTGTTCCCTTGCCGGGATATTGTTATATTATTCTTCTTTACTTGCCGGGATATTGTTATATTTTTCTTGTTCCCCTGTCGGGATGTTGTTATATTGTTCTTGTTCCCTTGCCGGTATGTTGTTATATTGCTCTTATTCCCTTGCCGGGATTATTTATGGTTGTTGTTGAATTGTAACTGGGATCGGGTGGTACGCCTTCCATAAGATAAATGTAAGGGGAGCGGGTGGCACGCCTGCCACGAGATAAATGAATTAGGAGCAGGTGACACGCCTGCCACGAGATAAATAAAATGGGAGCGGGTAGCACACCTACCACGAGATAAATAAAATAGGAGCGGGTGGCACGCTTGCCACGAGGTATATGAAATGGGAGCGGGTTGCACGCTTGCAACGAAATACGTGAAATGGGAGCGGGTTGCACGCCTGCAACAAGATGTGAAATGAAAGTGAATTTTGCCTTTGTTTTTCCTTATCCTTGTTAGTAGTTGGATTTTGGTTCCTTTATAATTCTCTTGATATCCTGTTTTACCTGTTATTCCCTGAAGCATGATTTCCCCCTTCCACCTTTACTTGTTTATTTCTACTTTACTTTTCGTTGTATATTATAGAACTGCAAAGGTTTATTTGGTAGTCTGGTCCTAGCCTCGTCACTACTTCGCCGATGTTAGGCTAGGCACTTACCAGCACAGGGGGTCGGTTGTGCTGATACTACACTCTACACTCTTTTGTGCAGATCCCAGTGCTGTTGGCTTTGGACCGTAGATTGAGTGGCTACCTTCAATCCACACGGAGATCCAAGGTAGACTTGCAGGCGTCCGCAGGCCCTGGCGTCTCCTCTATCACTTATTTTCCTGTTTCATCTCTTTGATTCTGAGATAGTATATCTTTTATTTTCAGACTTTGTATTTAGCACTCGTAGATCGTCTGTGACACTGTGATACCAGTTCTGGGTGGTTAAGGATTAATCAGTTGTATTAGCTACATGTTCAGATATTTTATTGCTTTCTTCCACTTAATTTAAATTTCTGCTATTTACACGTTATTGCTTTATAATTGTTAAAAGGAAATAATTAGATAATGAAGTAATTAGTTCAAAGAATTGGCTTGCCTAGCTCACATTAGTAGGCGCTATCACGACTCCCGAGGGTGAGAAGTCCGGGTCGTGACAAGTTGGTATTAGAGCTCTAGGTTACATGGGTCTCATAGTTCACAGACAAGCTTAGTGGAGTCCGAAGGATCGGTACAGAGACGTCTATATTTATCCCCCAAAGGCTGCAGAGTTAGGAAAAGTTTCCCATCTTTTCTTTCCTGTCGTACGGTTTGGTTTCTCAATGCTGATTGAATTTCTATTCTATTCTCTTGCAGATGCCGAGAACACGCGCTTATTCATCCGCTGACCAGCAGCCCGAGCTCCCAGCAGCAGCTCCCACGAGGGGCAGAGGGCGAGGCCGTGCTAGAGGCCGAGGTAGGGGTAGAGCTTAGCCCAGAGCAACATCACCAGCAGCGGAGCCTCAAATTGATTTTGATGATGAATTTCTGGCCCCAGCAGCTCCGGTGGGCCCAGCTCAGGTCTCAGAAAGGTTTATTGCTACCCCAGTACTCTAGGATGCTCTGGTCCATCTAGTGGGCCTTATGGAGAGTGCCACCCATGCAGGCTTGCTTCCTGTAGCACAAGCTGTCACTGGGGCTGGAGGAGGAGCCCAGATTCCTGCTACTCGTACTCCGGAGCAGGTAGCTCCCCAGTTTCAGACTCCAACAGTTCAGCCAGTTGGAGAAGTTTAGTTGGGTGTGGTAGCCTAGGCCAGTGACGGAGCAGCTATGTCTGCCGATGCTTTATGGAGATTGGACAGGTTCACCAAGCTCTTCACTACTACGTTCAGCGGTGCATCTTCTAAGGATCCCCAGGATTATCTAGACAGCTGTCATGAGGTTCTCAGGAACATGAGGGTAGTTGAGACCAATGGGGTCGATTTTGCTACTTTCCGCTTGTCTGGATCCACCAAGACTTGGTGGAGAGATTATTGCTTGGCTAGACCATCTAGATCACCAACTTTGATTTGGGAGCAGTTTACGCAACTATTTCTAGAGAAGTTTCTCCTTATCACTCAAAGAGAGGCCTATCGGAGGCAGTTTGAGCGTCTCCAGCAGGGTTCTATGACTATTATCCAGTATGAGACCAGATTCATCGACTTGGCTCGTCATGCTCTTATCATACTTCCCACCGAGAGAGAGAGGGTGAGGGGGTCCATTGATGGACTGATTCAGCCGCTTCATCTTCAGATGGCTAGGGAGACTGGGAATGAGATATCTTTCCAAGAGGCGGCCAATGTGGCCCGGAGAGTTGAGATAGTTCTATCGTAGGGAGGTGGTCATGGATCAGACAAGAGGCCTCGTCATTCAGGCCGATTCAGTGGTACCTCGTCTGGAGGTAGGGATTCGCATGGTAGAGGCCATCCTCCTAGTCCTTTTCAGTCAGCACTTCAGGTTTCTCACGGTGCTTTATGTGGCCGTGGTTCTCAGGTGCAGCATTTTGATCAACAGTCATATAGTGCACTACCAGCTCCTATCAGTGCACCACCACTTTATAGTTATCAGGGTCGTCAGCCCCAGTAGCCGAGGGCTTGTTTTACTTGTGGTGACACAAGGCACATTGCTAGGTATTTCCCTTAAGCATCGAGTAGCTCTCAACATCAGGGTTCCCGTACCATGGTTCAGGCACCGAGTGTTCCACAGCCCGCCCAGCCAGCTGGGGGTGGAGGTAGAGGTGGTAGAGGTGGAGGTAGAGGTCCTAGAGGTGGATCTCAGGCCGCTAGAGGTGGGACCAGCCAGCGGCATGCCATCCATAGATGTGGTTAAGGGTGGTGGGGTCCAGCCCCGATGTTATGCTCTTCCAGCCAGGCCTGAGGTTGAGGCTTTCGATGCAGTTATTATAGGTATTATTCTGGTTTGTAGCAGAGATGCTTCAGTTTTATTTGATCCAGGGTCTACATACTCGTATGTCTCATCTTATTTTGCACCGTATCTGGTCATGCCTAGTGATTCTCTGAGTGCTCCTATTTAAGTGTCTACACCAGTGGGTGATTGCATTATGGTAGATTGAGTCCATCGTTCATGTATAGTTGTGATTGGAGGTCTTGAGACTCGTGTTGATTTTCTTCTTCTGGACATGGTTGATTTCGATGTCATATTGGGGATGGACTAGTTATCACCTTACCATGCTATCTTGGACTATATGGATCAAAAGGCTAATGTTTTAATATAATATTAATTGTAATCATACATTGTCGAAAAGAAGCTAACCAAGCTAGCTCACAATAAAGTAAATCTGAGTTTGGAATTAGGATGATCTCTTGGAGGTACAAATTTCTATGGAATTATTTTATAGCATCATTCTACCTTGTTAAATATTATACGTTGTTATCCTTATTGTGTGTTTGTATGTAATTTATTTTGTTTAACAAGTATGTATTAGAAAGTTTATTTGTCTAATCGATTTGAATATTATGTTGTTCATTAAAGGAAAATAAAACACTCTTATCGAACTTTCTTTCTTTCTCATGACTCGGAATGAAACCTTTAATTAATGTTGAAGAATTTCAACCAATTACTATATCCCTTTGCTCATTGTAATTAGTGGGCGTTTGGACCTAGGAATTGTAAAATTTCATAAAAAAGTGAGTTCAAGTGAAAATGGTATTTGAAAACTAGTGTTAGCGTTTGGACATGAATATAATTTTGGGTTGTTTTTGAAGTTTTGTGAGTGGAATGAGTGAAAATTTTGAAAAATACTTTTTGAAGTTTTTTAAAATTTTGAAATATTCCAAATTCACGTTCAAATGAAAATTAAAAGCTGTATGACCAAATACTGGTTTCGGAAAAAAGTTAAAATTATTTTTGAAAAGAAGTAAAAAAAATTCATATGTCCAAACGAGCTCTTAATTATTAAAACGGAAAAGGGTTCAAAATACCCCTAAACTATTGAAAAAAGGTTAAAATTATCCTACATCCGCCTATTGGGATACAAATACCCCTCCATCCACCCTTTTGGTTCACTTATGCCCTTTGACCATTAGGTCAATGCTGAATTAAAAATAATTATTATTCTTTTTGTAAAACTTAAAAAAAATAGTTTACAAAATATTTTTAGTTTTTAAACTAATGCACCAATAGTCCACTAATTTAGTAAATTCTTTTTTTTTCAGCTTTTACAAAAACAATTCAGATTTTACAAAAAAGAAATCAGTTTTTTCAAAGATTTTTTTTTGTAAAAACTAAAAAATGTTGTAAAAATAGAAGAAAAAGAAAGATTTTAATAAAATATTTTCGTTTTTTAAAAACTAAAAAAATATTTTAGTTTTTGAAAAATATATTTTTTCATTTTTTGTAAAAAAAATGAAAATATTTTTTCTTTAAAAGAAAAACTGAAAAACGAAAATAAAACGAAATGCTTTAAAAAATAAAAAAAATAAAAAAGAATATTTTTCAAAAACTAAAATATTTTGTTGAAAATATTTTTTTTCAGTTTTTATAAAACGAAAATATTTTATTAAAATTATTTTTTCTGGTTTTACATAAAAATGCTTTAAAAAAACTGAAAAAATGATTTTTTTTTTGGTTGTACAAACTAGAAAAAAAAATTGTGACGATCCGACCTGTCGTCTCATGAGTTACCGCTCCCGTTTCCCCGTTTTATGCTTCTTCATGTTTCATTATCAGTATTTGGTGTGTTAGAGTTGATTTGGATTGGTTTTGGTAGGAAATGAGACACTTAGTTTCTTTAAGGAAGGTTTGGTTTGAAAAATTCAACCGGAGGTTGACTTATGAGTTATAAGGCTCGGATGCAATTTCTGGTGATTCGGTTAGCTTCGAGGGTTGGTTTGTGACTTAGGAGTGTGATCAGAATTGATTTTGGAGGTCTGGTGTACAATTAGGCTTGAATTGGCCAAGTTAGTATTTTGGCGAATTTCAGTTGATAGGTGAGATTTTGATCCGAGGGTCGAATTGGGATTCTGAGAGTTGTTGTAACTTTGTTAGGTGATTTTGATATATGTGAGCAAAATTTCAGGTCATTGGGAGGTGTTTTGGTCGGATTTTTAATCTAATGCGTGTTTCGGAAGTTTTAGAAGAACTTAGGCTTGAATTCGATGTGATTTGATGGTTTTGGTGTCGTTTGAGGTGTTTTGACAATTGGAACAGGTTTGGACGATCTTTTGGGATGTGTCTGCGCTTTTGGTTGAGGTCCCAGGGGCATCGGAGTGATTTCAGATGGTTATCGGAGAAGTTGGAATTTTGTTGCAGCTGAAGAATTTGTGCATCTGGTATTTTCGCATTTGCGGTTGGGGGACCGCAGATGCGGCGCCGCAGATGCGAGTTGTTCATCGCAGAAGCGAAAAAAGGGGCATGCGAGCTGGACCGCAGAGGCGGCTAATGGGACCGCATGTATGGAATCGCAGATGCGGAAGATGCTCGCAGATGCGGCTTAGGCCGGTTTAATGAATTCCGCAGAAGCGGGCGTGTTGACCGCATATGCGGCATTTTGACCGCAGATGCGGTAATGGCTGGGCAAAATGTTATAATCTCATTTCACCCGCGATTTGGGTCATTTTTCCTCCATGGCTGATCATTTTGAGAGCTTCTTGGCGGAGATTAAAGAGGGATTCGAGGGAAATCGATTGGAGGTAAGATTTTTGATCTCAATACTTGTTTTTATTGTGAAATCCACCTAGAAGTCATGTAATTTAACTAAAAATGAAAG
>MU677593.1:2275-79236 GCA_026770625.1 Nicotiana glauca
TTAAAAATAGATTTCAAAATTTACTTAGTTATGATATAAAGGATTACCATGAAAGTGTACTGCAGTTTAAAATGTGGTTTTGTATTTTATAGTACGAGATAGTGCTTTGTGTGGTTTTCTTTTCCTCAGCTTTATTTACTTTTATTACCGCTGAGTTGAAAGTACTCACTCGATTCCCTACACCATGTGTGCAGATTCAGGTATTGTGGAAGCTTAGCTGAGCTAATTGCTGCTTCGGAGTGTTATTGGAGTGGTCGAGGTAGCTGCCTGGCGTCCGCAGTACCCGACTCTTCCCTCCTTTTCCCTGTTGTTTGATTATTCCGTGTATATTCAGATTATGTATATTTTTCAGTTATAGTATGAGATAGTGCTTTGTGTGGTTTTCTTTTCCTCAGCTTTATTTACTTTTATTACCGCTGAGTTGAAAGTACTCACTCGATTCCCTACACCATGTGTGCAGATTCAGGTATTCTGGAAGCTTAGCTGAGCTAATTGCTGCTTCGGAGTGTTATTGGAATGGTCGAGGTAGCTGCCTGGCGTCCGCAGTACCCGATTCTTCCCTCCTTTTCCCTGTTGTTTGATTATTCCGCGTATATTCAGATTATGTATATTTTTCAGCATTGTTATGCTACTCTGGTAGAGGCTCTAGACTCGTGACCCCCAGGTCTTGGGGAAGTTATGCTGTTTCTGTGAGATATTCGGGTTGTTTTATAACTATTAGCTTTATTTTGATTTTACTTCACTGCTAAAGATTTTAAATAAGTGATTTTGAGCTCTAAGCTCGGGTTGAGAGCGTATTTGGTCGGGCTTGCCTAGCCGTTGGGTTGAGCACCATCACGACCGGGTTTGGGGTCGTGACACCTGCTTAAAATTGAGTGCTGTTATATTGCTGATACATGCTGATCCTCATTTTCATTCTTATTCGATTTTCATGTACATTTTTAGCCTCGAATGTTATGTGAAGATTGGATCAACCTATATGAACACCTTTGAAGTTCAATGATGCATAATTACAGGCTTTTACATGAATGCTTTGTCGTGTTTCATTTAATTTCCGATATTCAGCATAATAATGTTATTTAGACAATATGTTGGTTGTATTATTAAGACTTTTGGACTGTTCGTAATGAGACTGTTGGAATTACTATTCGGCATATATTAGTACTCTGTCTGATAAAGTTTTCATATAGCTTAGTTCATTTTTAAATTTGACATCATGATAGTATAGGTATTGCATTAGTATTATGTTTAGATTCATATTTGAAAAATGCTATCAATGTATATTATATAGGCTTGAATATGTTTCATGGAAACAAACTCTAGGGTAAATATGTATTCATAGGGATATACACATTCCAGGTGTAAGTATGAAAGTGAGATTTAAAATCAGCCTATAAGATTGAAGCTTAACTGTTCCAAAATATCCTAATTACCATAAAAATCAGAGTGTGAATGGTTTTACATGTTTTCAATGATTTTTAAATCGTTTAATTTTTCTAGGTTTATTCACTATGCCTGGGCCAATAATAAGCTGTCCAGATGAGTGAGTTGAGCCTGCTAGAGGCCCAAATATAATAGGCAGCTTTACAGTTGAAGCTTCTTATGCAGACAGTTCCATATTGGGCCTGGTTATACAAATAATAGGCTTAATTATAAAATTGATAGTGAGATCATGGGAGTGTCGATTCGGGACTTTTGATTCTAATTCATTTTTCATTTGGGCCTGCGCAATTGGCCCACGACTGGATGAGTCCTTATAAAACCAGGCCACAATTTCTCACTCTTGGGCTGGTCTTCAAGCCCAATGTACTAAGAGCTTGATTTCTTTTAAGACCTGGAATTTAATTTTGCAATATAATTCTAGGCCTTCCAAGTTAGGTAGTGAATTTAAATTAAGAGGTTTTCCTCTTGTTTAAGTTCGGACTTGAACTTGAGGCCCGAATTTTATAGTGCTAATTAATTAGGCCCTTCAGAGACAATTTATAATAAAAAATAATAGTCCCTTTTAGGATGGCCTAAAAATAAAACGAGGCATGCCATGACAAATAAAAATTCATAAATTGCGTGGCCCTATTTAATTTCTTCATTAAAAATATTTAGAACTCGGGACGTGCCATTTAGCGAATTTTTATGGCCTCCCGTAAAGTTAATAACATGTTAGTCGCTTTAAGCGTGTTCTTTAATAATCTTACCTTCCTAAATTCGGGTGTGTATTTCATGTGACCCAAATCCAAATCCCAAAATATTGAATAAAATGTGTCGAGGATCCGGGTGCATTTCATGTGACGTAATCCGAAAATATATTTTAAACGACGTTCAATTTCCTAAAATAATTAAAAGCGGTAAATAATGTTAAAAATGGAATTATAGGATGACATGTACTAAAATTAGATTTTTAGCCAATTATAATAGTTTAAGCGACCGTGCTAAAACCACGGGATCCGGGAGTGCCTAACACCTCCCCCAGGTCAATAGAATTCCTTACTCAGAATTTCTGGTTCGCAGACTCCATTCAGGAAGTCGAAATTTCCTCGATTTGGGATTCAAGATAAACCGGTGACTTGGGACACCAAAAGCCAAACCTATTCCAAGTGGCGACTCTGAATATAATTAAATAAATAATTCTATTTCGAATAATATCACTTAAATTGAAAAAACTCCCTTATACACTATCCTTCGGGGTAGGTGTGTAAAAGGAGGTGTGACAGCTCTAGCGACTCTGCTAGGGACACAAACCCAGAATTTCGATTCAGGTTTCAAGAATTCTAGCTTAGTATAATTGTTATATTTGGCTTTATCTGATTTTCCTACATGTTTCATGCTATATGTGCTAAATGTTTTACCGCTTCGATATTTGCTGAATTGCATATATACTGTTACGAATCCTTTCTTCTATTTGAGTCTTCTATATCATGGAGAAGGGTGCACTTCGTGTAACTTCTCTTCTGTTTAGAGACTTTTCCAATTTAGAACAAGGTTTGGATAAGTTGCTAAGCCGACGGAGCTTCTATATCCCCGGTACGCTGCCTCCCCCTCGGCTCGAGTTATCCGCTCGGGTAAGCCAGGTCTAGAACAATAAACCTAGGGTTTAAATCTAGAAGAACAAAACCTCATGCCGGATCCCTAGTAGGAACGTTTGTTTGCATCATGTGCATTTGACTTAGGGGACTCAACACAGGGGTTGGGTCCGTCTAGGATAGGTGACCTGAAATGAAAAGACCATCCTGATGCATCTTACGTGCTACTTGTGCATTTATTTGCTTTGGATTTGCATGTTGACCGGCTTGTATATAATGAGAGAAAATTGAGGAAATTAGCAGTGTTAGGACTAAGTGAGGGTAACCACTTGTTTGGAAAAAATAATTGCCCAAATAGTACCGAAATGCTGTCGGATTTTTTTTTTGAAAAAAAAAAGGAAAGTATTTAAAAAAAAAAGAGAAAAAGATTTTTTAACACATATTAGGTTTTGACAAATCTGTCCAAACTACGCCAATTTGATTCTCACCGGATGTGAGATACGTAGGCAACCCTCATCGTGTCCAACTTCCCTTTTTGCAAAAATAGCCAAAAATACCAAATTTTAATGTTTTGTCACAAATAAGTCGGGTGACGCCATTCTTGTTTAAAATAAGCAGAATGTCCCCAAAAGGGCACCGGAAGGCTGTTTTTGCAAGAACAACCACCCTGAATCATTTTAAACAGTTAGCAGGCACAACCTTAAAATCTTCTTCCCCGAAGTGCTGAAAGGCCGTATACGCAAAATCACGTCTTTGTATTTCTTAAAATAACATTTTTGAAAAATAGCCACTTTTTATTTTTGGTTCAAAATAAAGCCTTAGGTCATTTTAAATAAATGTGCAGGATGAGTATAGTTGACATTGAATCCTTCTCAGTCTTGAGTGAGATCCCTTTGAAGCTCCACATGTGGTGGAATGAACTAGGAAAAGGTAGCAGAGAAACGGTGGTAAAGATTTTGGGTGGCCTGGTCGGATTATCGAACATTAAGCCGAGGCCGGATATTATTGAAGCACTGATACCTTTTTGGGACCCAACTTGCAACGTGTTTTGGTTCTCAGACTTTGAGCTTACACCGACATTAGAAGAGGTTTTAGGGTATGCAGGACTTAACGAAAACCTCAGGGGTCGATATCCATTGGCACCAAGACCGGTAACGCTACACAAATTTCTGGACTTATTGAGTATAAGCTAGGACGTTCCGGATAAGAATTTGTCGGAAGGATATTTCACTCTCCATTTCTTGTACCACCGATATGGAAACCCAAAAGGTTTTGAGGAGCCCAACACTAGTTTGACACACGCTGGAAACAAAGATAAGTGGGAGGCTCGACGAGGATTAGCTTTCAGGGTAGCTTTCTTGAGAGTCGTGATCTGTCCCCAAAAAGATGGTCACATAGATATCGGCCTCGTGGGAATGTTAGATGTGGCTATAAAGAAAACCAACAGCACGGTGGTTCCTTTGATTGTGGCTGAAATGTATCGATCTTTGACCAAATGCCGAGAGGGGGGTAAATTCTTTCAGGGTTGCAATTTGTTGCTACAGCTATGGATACAAGAGCACCTATGCCATCAGAGTGGGTACATGAACTATGGTCTGACCGAGTTAAGCTGTATTGACGAATTTAAAACCTGGGTAACAGGCATTGAGTTCCTTGATGGTACCGAGGCTTGGCTATCATGTTTGAGATCTCTAACTGCTGACAAAATTGAGTGGACTTTCGGGTGTCTTCCCGCTACTGAGGCAGCACATCAGCAGAAGTACCCCATATTCTCTTGATGGGCATTCGAAGTTTCCAACCTTATGCTCCCTACCGAGTCTTGAGGCAATTGGGAAGAATCCAAACCGTCCACGGTGATGAAGACCCGAGCAAACAAGTCATCGAACTAGGCTCGAAAGCTGTATTTTCGGAAGGAAAAATGCGCCAGATATGGAATGAATGTAGGTATCTTGAGCCTAAAACCATAGTGCGGGATCAGGCTAAAGGCGAAGTGGATCCCAAATACCTGGTCTGGTTTGGCAAAAGATTTTAAATTCCTGAAAGGCCCGCCAAGAGGCCACATGTACAACAATTTACTGACGGGGCCCAAGTACAATGGGATTGGCTAGCCAAGGAAAAGGAATACAGGGCCCTACTAGGATCATTGGAAAAATAGGTCAGGATCTCCGGTTTGAAAACAACATGAAAGCCGCAGCCGATGAAGGTGACAAAAAGAAACTGACCCAAGAGAATGAAGATCTCAAGGCTCAAGTCCAACAAATGAAAATAGCTGCTAAAAATCAAGAAAGAAGTCGGTCTGATGAGATAAAAGGGCTGAAGAAGCAAGTCTTAGAGTGCCAGGAAGAGTTGGAGAAATCTTAAGGGAATATGTCAAAAATCCGGGCACAGTGGGCAAAGAAGACAGAGGAAAGAGCCCAATTTGTGCAACAAATGAAAGAAATTATGAGGGAACCATTGCTAATCTGAAAAGAAAAGTGAATAACCTTGAAGACAAGGCAGCCCGGCGTGACAAGGACTTTCAGGCTGAGAGGGAACAGTGGTATAGGCTAATGGCCGAGATGGAGAAAGAAATAAAGCTGTTGCAAGACCATCACTTCCACGACTCCCAGGTGTTGGAGGTCCACAACCAGTAAATAAGCCGATTACTTCAGGAAAAGGCCGGATCAGAGAAAGAATTAGAGCCATTACAGATTATATTGTCATGAAATGTCAACTCGGCGAAAGAATGAGTCACACTACCTTCTTTGCTACAGTGATGATTTTTGTTCGGTAAGTTATGAATGATTTGGAGCAGTTACAAGGGGGTCTTGCACGTAGGCCTGCGGCGATGCGGAATGACGCCCCGCGTGCCCGAGGATATGAAGCTTTAATGTATTCCTAGTTTTCGAGTCTGTATTTTGTTATTTTGAACTGTTTTGTAATTTTCCCTTTCAAGAAAAACAAATAGTCTAGTATATTTGTAATCAAAGTTTTATTAATGAAAAATTGAAAAAAAAATCACAAAAAATTATTTCCTTATTTTGCATTTATGTGCAAGAACTACGCTTGGTCTGATTTATGCGAGGTCATGATACGTAGGCAATCTCCTTAAGATTCGACCGTAACCCTAAGAAAAAATGAGGGAAGGAAATAAAAGAAAGACAAGAGTGGAAAAGAAACACAAAAAGAGAAAGGCCAGAAGGAAAAGAAAAATGGAGAGGAAAGAAAATTCAAA
Organism: Nicotiana glauca; assembly: GCA_026770625.1. Lineage (NCBI taxonomy): Eukaryota > Viridiplantae > Streptophyta > Magnoliopsida > Solanales > Solanaceae > Nicotiana > Nicotiana glauca. Next base: position 8,507 of record MU677593.1, read on the forward strand.
ATGAAAGAAAACCAGAAAAGCAAAGAAGAAGCAAGGAAAAAAAATCAGACGAAAAGAAATGGGAAGAAAAGCCGGGATGACGCATGCAACCGTTGCAAACATGTAGACATTAACTTAACTGTATAGGTGCATCAGACCCCAATGTGCAGTTACCTATCTGTTACTTATCTCAAACTAACCGTTGTTCCTGCAAATTTCTAGCTTAGGTTTTTAGAAACGGTGGTTGGTTTTCGGTAAACTGGCATCGCATCGGTATTTTACCAGATCAAAAGGAAGTACAAAAATGTCGTCTAAAATGACATTGCCACCAGTTCTCATCACTGAAGACAGCCCCATCTCAGGGATCCCGGCCTCCGAGTCTGCTACAGCTGAAGAAAATCGGATATTACGTCTCCGAGTTATGGAGATGTGGGATGCGTGGACTAATGGCAGGGAGCCCTTAGGTGCTATCCCTAGCTTTCCTGAATTGTTCCCTAGAACCGGGGGTACTTCTAACATCCCCATCAGTCATCCGAATACCCCGTTGGGACAATCCACCATGTCTGCTCAATTTATAGGAAAACCTTATGAGGTACGCCCCAGGTGTTCACATCAGGAGCAGCCCCCAATATTTTTACCGCTCCACCATGCTCCGCTACAGCACAACCTTCATTACCTAGGCCCGCTTTTGATCCCTCGGCCTTCACTTTCCAAAATCCCATCTTTCAAGCGGATCCTCCTCACTATCCCACACATACGTACTCCCAACCACCCCCATTTGAGCTTACACCTGAACAAGACAAAACTCCTAAAGTGCCTGAGCAGGACGAGATGGCAAAAAGGATGAGGAGTTTAGAGCAGAGTCTGAAAAATATGCTAGGTTTAAGCGGGCAGAAGATTGTTTCTTATAATGACCTGTGCATGTTCCCTCACGTGCACCTGCCCATGGGATTCAAAACACCGAAGTTTGAGAAGTATGATGGGCATTCTGACCCTATTGCCTACCTTAAAAAGTATTGCAACCAACTGCGTGGAGCTGGCAGAAAAGAGGAGTTGTTAATGACTTACTTCGGAGAAAGCTTGGTGGGCATAGCTTCAGAATGGTATATGGATCAGGACATATCTCGATGGCACATTTGGGATGATCTTGCCAGAGATTTTGTTCGACAATTTCAGTACAACATAGACATTGCGCCAGATAGGAACTCCTTGGCAAATCTAAAGAAGAAATCTTTAGAAAGTTTTCGAGAATATGCAATTAAGTGGCACGAGTAAGCATCGAGGGTGAAATCCCTAATGGATGAAGTGGAAATGGTCACCATATTTCTTCAGTCCCAATAAGTCGATTACTTCCAGAACATGATGTCGTCTATGGGCAAACCTTTTGCAGAGGCAATCAAGATTGGTGAGATGGTAGAGAATGGTCTAAAAACGGGTAGAATATTGAGCCAGTCAGCCATCAGAGCAACCTCCCAAGCCATTCAAGGCGGGTCTGGAGGAATGGCTAAAGGAAAGAAGAAAGAAGAAACGTGTATGGCAGCCTCAGTGGCAAGGAGACATCGCGCTCCCAGACCCATGTTTTCGGATAGAACCCATCAACACTAGTACCCTCATCATGACATGGTTTATGCTCCTCAACCATATGCGGTCATGAATTCTCAACCCTTTGACCGACCGTAGCCACATGCCAATAGAAATCTAGCTCCACTCCCAAGAAATCAGCCTCCCCACCAAAACCACTATAATCCTCGTCCTCCACAGAATAACTTTCCTCCCCGTGAATCACACAGGAGGAAAATTTTTACCCCAATTGGTGAATCTTATTCTAGTCTATTCTCGAAACTTGTCCAAATGGGTCTACTGCAGCCGATCCCTCTGAATAGACAAAACCCGACATCGCCTACCTATAGAGCTGGTGTCAGGTGTGCATACCATTCAAGGGCAGAAGGCCATGATACAAATGACTGTTGGGCTCTGAAACAAGCGGTGGAAAACTTAATAGAGCAAGGAAAAATCATACTGAGGGATGAGCATATCCCAAATGTGACCAACAATCCATTGCCAGCTTACAATAATGGGCCGGTAATCAGGATGATCTGTGAAGACAGAGAATTTGATCCAGCATTAAAAGCTATAGTTGCTATCGCTGATGCAGAAAGAAAGCCAAAGGTGGCCTCGAAGAAAGAGAAAGGGCAAAAGAAGAGCAAAATCACCAAGAAAGTACCAGAAAAGAAAGTTGAAACCAGAGCAGAGGTAATGCCTCCCAGAAATGGGATTATCAATGTCCCATGGGGCTGCCAAGAAAAATAGCTGATTGTGAACCGTCCAAAGAAATTGGAAGTGAAAAGGGGAACACAAGTGTACGTACCCAAGCAGGCGTATGTGGTACGGGGGATAATTAAACCAGCTTGGCTGAGTGAGCCAGTGGTTATATGACGCGTACCACAGAAGCCTATGACGAACCCTGCTGCGTTATCATGGAATTATCATCAGACGGTGGTTATGTACAAGGGTAAATAGATCTTGGGAGAGTTGACAGAAAACCCCCCTGTTGAGAAATATTAAAATGTATAGGAGGTAAACAATGCCACCAGAAGGCGTTTCCCGCCTAAGAAGCCTATGAGTGCTGAGGAAGCAGAAGTGTTCTTTCAAAAAATGAAAATGGCTAACTATGAGGTGGTCGATCAGTTGCGAAAATGTCCTGAACAAGTATCTTTACTGTCATTACTGTTGAAATCCCCTGAGCATCAAAAGGTGTTAATGAAATGAAGCCTACATGCCAGTTGAAACTTTGGTAGAACAACTTGAAAGAATGGCGAAGAGGTTCTTTGCTGTCAATAAAATCTCATTCAGCAAAAATGACTTGCCTCTAGAGGGAGCTGCTCACAACAAGGCCTTGCACTTGACTGTCAAGTGTGAGGGATATTATGCTAAGCGAGTCATGGTAGACGGAGGCTTAGGTGTTGACATTTGCCCACTCTCCACACTTCATAGAATGGAAATCATGACAGGAAGGATTCGTCCCAACAATGTCTGTGTGAGAGCCTTTGACGGCATCAAAAGAGATACCATTGGTGAAATCAACTTGATACTGACTATCGGCCCAGTGGATTTCGAGGTGACTTTCCAGGTGTTGATACCCAATTTTTCCCCTAAGTTTTTATACCCAAAATATTTCCAGAATAGCATATATGTGCATATATAAGCACACCCAAAGGTTTTGGAATTTCTTTTAATTTTTTAAACCAATTGATTGCCTATTTTAATACAACAAAATCCAGTAATTATTTTCCAAAATTATCATTTTAGGGGAATAGATTATTTTATTCTCATATTTACACCAAAATGTAATTAAGGTAATTTTTGCATATTTTTTACGAATTTATTTGGTATTTTTAAAGCTAAATTGCATGCAATTGCAATTATAGCCTATTTCGCGATTAGTAGCATTTTATAATTACAAAATTATTTTCAGTATTTTTATTTAATATTTATATGTATTCGTTTGCTCAGTGTTTTTAATATACTCTTAAAATCATTATTACTATTTTTTTATAAAATAAAAAAGGGAAAAATTGGCTATTTAACATTTAGCCCATTTTTATTTCAATTATAGCCCTTTCTCCTTTCTATTTTGGCCCTTAATTTTGACCCAATTCCACCCCAATTGAATCAGACCAATTCTTTTTTGTAACCCGGCCCCCAACCCAATTAAAAAACCCACCCGACCTTTCTTTCAATCCAGGTCGTTGATCATTTTGTTCAACGACCAAGATCATTCCTTACCTTTTTTAACCCGCCAACTACACCCTAATCCCTTCATTCTCCTCTGATAGCTGCCTTTGAATACCCTTCCTCTCTCGTTCTCTCTGCAAACCCTAGCCGCCACCACCCAAACTAACCCTAATCCCTTCGATTCTCACCGGAATCCATGGCTTCTCAGGCCATGGATGGCCTGTACACACCCCCCCCCACCATTAGACCTTGGGTGTTCGAGGTTTTGAAGGCTGGCTTCGATGGTTCTCTTTTCAGATCTTCTCAGATCTGTAGTTCTATGGCCTCTCCGGCTGTGCTTCAGTATATTCAAGCTCTAGTAATTTCTGACCTCTTCGACCAAGGATCTGACTTGTTCTTCCAAGACCTTCTCGTTTCTAGGGTTTCTCAGAAACCCTAAGTCGTTCGAGGTTCTTTTCTATTTGTTTTCTTAGATCTGTGCTATATCGGTGTTCTATGACCTTTTTTTAAGTGTTTTCCTAAATTTTTCTCTCAAAAATCATTTGATTTTACATTAGAGTTTCTGAAAGTCTTTTGATTCTTGATGTTCTTTTCTTTTAGATGTTTGTCTCTATTATGCTTGCATGTTTTCCTTCTCTACTATGCATGTATTATCCTTCTTTTCTTTTATATATGTGCTCACATGATTAATCTGTGTTAAATTTTCCTCACTCTTCTACCATGTGTGTTACTATTGAGTTTCTTCACTTTTTCTTTTCTGAACTCTATTTGTGTTAAGCATGTTTCGTCTATTCTAGACTTGTCTAAGTTTTTAGTTTCCAAAACACGTCTTTTTATGCTCTCAAATCGATTTCTCTTCTATGATTGTTTCAAACCTGCTATCATGGTCCGTTTGTTTCTCATGAGACTCCTTGAGTCTGTTCACTTGCCTTCTCGTTTCTGTGTTTGATTCAATTTGAAACCCTAGAATTTGGGGGTTTCCTTTGATAAACTGGTTTAGGGTTTCACTTTGGGACCCTAGACCTTCAGACGCATTGCGAATCTATGTCTGAACTCGTATTCTTTTGTTTTATGATCCTATACCCTGCAATGTTAGACTTTCTATTTGATTTGTTTGATTTATGTATGAGAAACTCCTATTTCAAAAGGGTTTTGACTATTACTTGATTGATTTTAGACTCCTTTGATAGAGTCTCGACTGATTGCTACTGATTTTCTCTGTTTGAGCCCTCCTCTACCTATTCCTAACTAGGTTCATTCGAATCAAACCTGTTTACCTTGAATTTTATTAGTTGTCTGATTGATTCCCTTTCATTTTCTTTACAAACCAAGTACCTTTGAGTTCTTTCCTTAAATAAACTTCATGTATTTTCCCTTTCTTATGCTATTATGATAGATTTTACTCAAATTTCCTTTCCTTATTTACATTCTCTCGTTCGAAATTGAATCCCCTGACTGAAGGGAGAATATTTGAGACCGATTTTTAAAGGTCTTCTTACCTTTCTTGCTTGTTCTTTTACACTATAAAAGGGGCTGCCCTTCTGCACTTTGCACACACGATATATGCTCTAGTCTTTTTCTTGAAATCACACTCACACGCATAATTTACTCTTGCTATTTGTACTGTGGCCTGTTACAAGATTTCTGCTCTCTCTTTGCTTTCTGAAACTGGTATGTCCTAGTTTATTTCTAATCTTAACTCCAATGTGTGTTTATTTACCAGTTGTTATGTTCAGGTTTTCTTTCATGTCTGAGGCATTTAATATTTGTACAATACACTTATGTCCTGCTCACTTCTTGTAATGAATCCCATCCCTATACCACCCTTATGTGCTTTAAGTTATGGTTCAAAAACATGGCAATATATTTGAAGTTATTGTCCATGGATATGAACTGGACCTTTGGGCCCTAAGCTTTTTCAGTTGCCCATCCCTATTCCCTTACTATGTGTGTTGATTTTAAAGCTTTGGACTGACAGTGTTGTAATTACTGCCCATGCCATAGCTTGACCGTTAATAGGTTTTTACTCTCTAATGTTTGGCCAACAGGTTTGATCAGGCGTGTGCCAGTCTACTTTATGGCTGGGCATGACCACCAGCCTGCCTGGGTATTCCCTACCCCCCTTTATTGCACTTGCACTCATTCTTAGAACTTAAGTTCTGCCCCTCTCTTGTGAGCCTTGCCTTTGGACACCTGAGCTCCCTCTGAACTTGGACACCTGAGGGCTGGCCCTTCCACACTGCACTACAATTTTTTTATCAGCATCTTGGGTGTAAGCACTGCCTGGGGTTCCTGAAACCTCCTTGGATTTATGAAATACCCTAGATGAGAGAAGGCTTGAATATCTAGATCTTGGAAGTGGCTTAATCTAATATTATTGGACATTAATTCTGAATTAGGTTCCTTGGATGCAACTGATGATTCCTGATGTATTTTTAATTTCAGTTTTTATTTCTTTTGGGCTGTAATAATTTGTATAAACTCAGGGGATTTAGTAAAAAAAGGGGAGGGGGTTTACTTTTATGCACTAAGGGTAGAAAACACGCCTATAGGGGTTTATTTATGATTTGTGAAACTTCACGCGTAGAAAACATGTCTATAGGATTCAACACTTGATTTCTGAAATGAAGTATTTAGATACCATGCCTATAGGGATTGGCATTTCTGCATATAATAATGCCATTAGGCAAACAATTAGGTTTAACAACTAAGCATGTAGAAAATATGCCTATAAGGATTCATACTTCTGTATACAATAATGTGATTAGGCAAACAACTAGGCCTAACAACTGGGTTGCATATGAATACCATGTCTACAGTACTCCTGTTTAAAAGGTCTAAATCAGTTAACGCGTAGTGAGCATGCCTATAGGAACTTCGAACCTAAGCTATTTTCATTAGTTCAAAATAACACTCACTTTTCATAAATTAGCATTTACTAAAATAACAGATCTTTTCTAGGCAAATCTGCATTTTTCTGAAACTCATGTAACTCCTTTCCCCAATAAACCTACATGTCTTCTGAAGTTCATTTCTTTTCTGTTAAACCTTTTCAAAACAGTGCGCTTCTCTACTGAAACTCCTTTCACTCCTTTTACTCTGTAACTCTATTTTATAATCATTTTATGTTTTAAATCAGTAATTCTATCCAACACTTAGACAAAAGGATTAATTAATCAACCAGATCGGTTTTAGTCAACTGCATTCGAGTGAGCCTAATGTAGACTTTCCGTCTAAAAATATGTGTTGAACCAGTCCGCTCATAGCTTTATTTAATTAAGACCAAACCAGTACGTGTAAGACATGCTAAACTCTATGGCTTTTGTCTGATTTAAGGAGGTTTACTTTAGCGTTACCTGCTTATTTTCCTTCCCCTTTATTTGCATTATGTGTTTTGATTGACGCCTTAGTATTTTGTTCTAGCCCCAAACCCCTCTCCCTTTAGGACTAGTAGTCCAATCGCCTCCGGGACTGATAGGATTGGGACGGATAGTAGCATGCAATAAGTAACGATACCATTTCGCGCTTTAATACCTTAACGGGGTGGGAAAGGGTAGACATTGATATAATGATAACACGATAACACTATGCGACAATTGGGTTCCGGTGTTGTGTGGATGATCCATGTATTTTTACAAACCTAGGGCCCCCCTTTCCCTTACGTAATTATTTTCAGATTGTCAATTCTCAGTTCTTTAGAATTCTGCATTCTTGTTTTAATCATTAAATTTCCCCACTCTGATTTTCGCACTACCCTTCCCTCTAAAATTTTCTGCTTATTCACTTCCTTGTTTGATAATTGGTATTCATTACTTGATCCCATTTTTCTGCATTTAGTATTCTTGCCAATAATTAAGAAGTCACCTATTCGAATTTCAGGATGTTCCGTAACCTTTATGCATACCTACTTGCAGTCTTTATGTGAAATTGTCTTGTATGTTTGCTTGCTTTAAAGTCACAATTGTAACATGGCTGGGAACCACACTAGTGGATCTTGAGGGGTGCCTAACACTTTCACCTCGAGATAATTTCTAGCCCTTACCCGAACTCTGGTTCTTCATCTCGAGCTCTTCCTTAAAGTGTCCTAATTCACTATAATCATTAGGTGTCGACTCTTTAATTCCGAAAATTCAGTTCCCACACGAGAATAGAGTTGTCTTTTCCAAAATGTCATAAACCCGATTCTCGCTTTTAGAGAGGGAAAAAGGGGGCGTCGACAGTATGGCGACTCTGCTGGGGATTCTTTAGGCTTTTACCATTTCATGTTATATGTGACTTTATTTCTTTCTTTTATTGCTTTTGTTTAAATGCCTTTATTCGAAATTAACTTGTTTCTTTTGTTTCTTTTTCTTTAATTACTTTCATTTACCGCTTTTCCATCAATACCGTTGTAATTTTGAGCAATTATTGTAAACATTTATTGTATGAACGTGAAAATACATGTCAATTTGTTTCATTCTTGTAAACTGCATCTTCAACATCATATTCCAGTCGTGCCAAACAAATACTTTAGCAACGCTTATAATGAGTAGTTGTGCTCTTCCAATACTATCACCCCTTAAATTTGGAAAAGGCGTATTTGCAGTAAAACCAGTCGATCAGCAGTGCAGTCGACGGTTCCGTGCCTTTCCTTCTTGAGTTGTCCACTCAAGGGTACCTATCTAATACCCTAATAGAAACCTTACTCCATGTAAACTGTACATGTATCATGGTCAAACCTAGCCGAGTTAGTTATGTTGTCCATATAATGACTCATTAGAATAGCCTTGTCCAAAGTCCATCGGGTTTCCTTGAAACCCAAACGGACACCTCCATGTTCTGTGCATTTATTTGGAGAACTAAGTGCTTGCTATGCTAATTATTGGTTTAAATAGTTGAGTGCGGTGGGGGTAAGGGCCTAACGCTTTGTTTTGCAGAAAATGAGGCACGGAGTTCCCAGATTTGGCAACCAACATTTATCCAAGACTGCTGAATTGGTGGAAAAACTTCCACTCTAGTGATCAGACACTCGTCCATAACTACTTAGGGAATTTGCCTTCTCTTCTCGAAATTCAGCCTAATAACAGAATCATAGAGGATGCGACTTTGTTCTGGGATAGTGACAATTCCGTGTTCCACTTCAGGGACCTTGAAATGACTCCTTTGCTCGAAGAAATAGGAGGTTTAGCTGGCATTCCTTAGGAGACTCCGGGTTTGCTTATGCCAGAGAATCGCAAGGGTAGGGGTTTTCTTAAGATGATGGGACTGAAGAAGAACCCAGATTTAACTTGTTTGAAAGACTCTTACATCCCATTCGACTATCTGTATGAGAGGTACGGCCATATCAAGTCATACCGCACCTATTCAGATGAGTTCGCTATCACCTCATTAGGTCATGTCCACAGAAGGGTCTTCGTTTTTATGTTTTGCTTTTTTGGGAATGATGGTGTTCCCTATGAAGAAGGTTAAGATCCACACCAGACTGGCCATGGTAACCAAGACTTTGATGGAAGGAATTGGCGGGCAGACTTTCAGCATATTGCCCATGATCATTGCCGAGATATACCGTGCCTTGGAAAATTGTCAACAAAAGGGCAGTCATTTTGAGGGTTGCAACTTATTACTTCAGCTCTGGCTCATGAAACACCTCTAGAAAGGGAAATACTGGCAAAACATCCTACGCAGAGACTGGGATGATCACATCGCCTTCCACCAGCCAAGGCGTATGAATTATATGCCTAAAATGTTTGCTCAGCCAGAGGACGCCAGAGGATGGGTAGAATTATTTGAAATCTGAAAGAAGACCAGGTGCAATGAATGGTCGAGTGGTTCCCCACGGATGAATTCATTATTCGATCCCGAGATGCACCATTTCTCATACTAATCGGTTCGAGAAGAACTTATCGTTACGTTCCTCTCCGAGCCATGAGGCAGGCCGAAAGAAAGCAAATCATACCAAGGGTCGACAAAATGAATCACTTCAGGGCCGATTTCCAGGACGATGATAGCCCTTACAGGTGCCAAGTTCAATATTTGTGGCACTGCAAACGCATTTTGGGAAGAGAATCTATTGAGCCAGACAGGTATCATGCCGGTTGTGTGTCGTACTATTCGGGTTGGTTGGAAGACAATGGCATGGGTCAGCCCGGGTTTATTCGGGGTCACAGAATTATCGACGAGCACACTGAAGCAGGGTTAAGTATAATCAACTGCGCAAGAGAATTCGAGAATGTGAAAGCGAGCACCAGGAAATACAAGAACCCATCAGAAGTTGATCAAGGAGTAGAAAGATATGGCTGTCAGCGCCAACAAGCGACTAGGGTATTTGGAGAGGGGTCTAGTGGAGCTGGAAGGAAAGTTTATCAAAAGAATTGAAGACCGTCAAAACGCTGAAGGAAATGCGGGCGGACATTTGGCCCAAGCCTATTTGCTGCTAGGACTTCGCGAGTTGGTGAAGCTGTTCAAGGGAGACGAAGATGCCAAATCTGGGAAAGGTCCTTCTGGGACCGAGTAGTTAGGAGTCCTTTATTTTAATGTAATAAGGGCAATGGCCAATAGTGACATTTTACTTTCTATTATTTAGAGTCGTTTTGGATTCGTCTTATTTTTATCAATAAAATGAGGCATTTAGCATTATAAGTTCTCCAAAACTATTTGTCGCTAGGCCTACCTCGGGCACAATGAGGCACCAAAGTTAGGACACGATTTATATTCTTGCACAATTTGTTTAAATACCACAATATTTTTCCTCATAACCTGCACTAACTTGTTACCTTTTGTTTTTTCTTTTATTTATATTCCCCTCCCCAAAGGTTAGTTCGTGCATTCTGGCATCATCATCATACTCCACAAGATCCAAGGGCCCTCCACCTCCTTCTCCTCCGAGTCCTATCTGGAACAAGAACAAAGGTAGAATGGGAGATCCAAACACCGGAAAGGAAATTGAGATTCCTCAGGGTACCTCGGTTGCTAAGGAAACTGCTGCCCAACTTGAGCAAAAATTATTGAAGTTCCGAGAAGAACTGGATCAGGTTCAGAACTTGGCGAACCTGTCATTTTCTCTCACCGCTCCTGATATCAACCTTCCCAACACCCATAATCCCGCACCTCCACAAAACACCCCACAACCACAGATACAACCCACTCATACTCAACACTGCAACGCATGCCACACTCCGAACAACACTCTACTACTCATTCCCGAGCCACTGAACACCACAAATGACCATCTCCACAACACTCCTATTTACGTGGATACTGTACCCCATTATACTCAACCAATCTCAAATGCACCTGAGTTTGATGACAAAGACTCCCTTATCAGGAACTTAGCAGCAGAACTCAAGAAATTGACCAGCCGAGTTCAGGGCGTGGAAGGTAACAAAGATATCGAGGGGTTAAATTATGAAGGCCTCTGCATTCAACCAGATGTTGAACCTTCGGAGGGGTACAAAACTCCTAGAGTCCACCTGAGGACTTATTGCGATAAGCTGATTGGAGTCAGAAAGGATGAGAAGATCCGTATGAAGCTCTTCATGAGAAGTCTGAAGCGGGATGCTTTATCTTGGCACATCAGCCAGGACCCCAATAAATGGACAAGCTGGGTAGGCATGGACTCGGATTTCATGGATAGATTCCGATTCAATACAGAGAATGCACCGGATGTATTCTACATCCAAAATTTGAAGAAGAAACCTACCAAAACATTCGCGAGTATGCTACTCATTGGAGGTTAGAAGCTGCAAAGGTCAGGCCTGCCCTAGAAAAAGAACAAATGAACAGGTTCTTCATCCGGGCTCAGGATCCCCAATTTACGAGAGGTTGATGCTGATCGAGGGTCAGAAGTTCTCCGATATCATCAAACTGGGAGAAAGAATCGAAGAAGGCATTAATAATGGTATGGTTACTAATCTTGAAGCATTACAGGCCACCAATAAAGCTTTACAGTCTTGTGGCACGTCCAAGAAGAAGGATGTGAGTGCCGTAATGGTCGCACAGGGAGCCAAATCACCACTAAAATACCACACTTACCCATCACCTCCACTTACATATCAGCCTATCCCGAATTACCAAGCACCCGTACCTTCCTATCCAAATCCACCTCCCGTCTACCAATCATAACCACCTCTCACATATCAACCTACCTCACCCAAATACTCTCAACCAACACCTGTCTACCAAGCTTATAATGCTCAACCCTCTCACTACCAATCACCTCCCACCTGCCAAAATTTCCCTAGACCTAGGCCAAATTTTGATCGCAGACCTCCCAGGCAATACACAGCCATTGCTGAACCAATTGACCAGCTGTATGAGAGACTTAAAACTGCTGGTTACGTCACTCCTATCCCAGCCATAACTCCAAAAAGTCCTTCCCAGTGGGTCAACCCTAATAAGACCTGTGCGTACCATTCCGGTAGTAAAGGACACACCCTTGAGGAGTGTCGCTCATTGAAGGACAAGATTCAAACCTTGATCGACAATAAGTTCATTGTAGCAAAGGAGTCTGCTCCTAATGTTTGCAAAAACCCTCTGCCCGACCATAAAGGTAGAGATATTCATATGATCAAGATCGAAGATGATTGGTGCCCCAAAGGGTCGATAGGTTTGATTGCTGAAGGTGATGAACCAAAGAAACCAGCGGTTACACTTAACCCAATTGTTGCACAGAATCAGCCCTCCAAGGATAATGAAGTAAACATGTCTATACCTCTCGAATTTGAAGCGTCTCCTTTTGCAAAGCCGCCCAGGCCAATTGAGGTTGAATTTGGAGTTCCAAAAGCACTTGCACTCTTTGAAGTTGCTGCGTTACCACCAAGGGTACCTATTCCTATGGAAATGTGAGACATAGCACCGTTCCACTCAAATACAATACCATGGGATTACACTGCCGAAGCTAGGAGGAAAAGGAAGACCAAGACAGGGGAAACAATTGCTGCACAAGGCATGACCAGAACAGGGAAGGTTTACACCCCAGAACACTTAGCTGAGTCCAGTAAGCAAGCCTTGGGATAGCCTATTGAAACTGGGCCCGATGATTTTCGGAGGAAAATAGAATCTAAGGAGTACTCGATTGTTGAGCAATTGAATAAAACACCGGCATTGATCTCCATCCTAGCTCTTCTACAGAGCTCTAACGCTGACAAAAATGACTTGATGAAGATACTGAGCAAAGCTTATGTGACCAGCAACATAACTGGAGGTGAAATGGAAAATATGGTAGGGCAAGTGCTGGAGAGCCATAAAATCATCTTCCACAAATATGAGCTACCGCCGGAAGGATTGAATCACAATAAGGCATTGCACATCACCGTCCAATGCGAGGATTATTTCATCACTAGAGTCCTGATCAATGGAGGATCCAGCCTCAACATCTGTACGCTAATAACTCTCAAAACCTTGGGAAAGAGCCTACACGAGATCAAAGATGGGGCAATCAACGTCAAGGCCTTCGACGGGTCCCAAAAGGCTACTATTGGAGAAATCATCCTATGCTTGCAAATGGGGCCAACATGGTTCGATGTCGACTTTCAGGTGATAGACGTCCCAACATCCTACAACTTGCTGTAGGACGACCCTGGATCTATGCCGCTGGAGCCGTAGCATCAACCTTGCATCAGGCAGTGAGGTTCGAATGGAATCACCAGGAGGTGATTATTTATGGTGATGGTAGTAACCCCATATATAGTCGCCAGACCATCCCAATGATTGGACGCAGAAGGAGAATAGGCAGAGAAAAATACTACCACATTGAAAGGGTCAATGCTGTAGACAAGGATAAGTGGTGGGATAACAAGATCGAAAGTATCCTGAATTGGTGTGGGTACGAACCTGGAAAGGGACTCGGCAAAAAATCTCCAGGGGATCACTAAGCCTATCAAATTAAAGAAGCATGGTACTACATTTGGCTTAGGATACGGTTATACTTGGGAAGAATTCCAGAACTGGTCGCCACCATGGCGTGGCCCCTACCATCCATTGGAGCTTCCGATACCTAGCTTGGAGCAGACCTTCCAGCCGACAGATACTATATATGGGTCAGAGGAAGATGAAGAATTGGCAGCCATGAAGAATCTATTTCTAGAGGATGATGATATGGACTGCTGTGTTCTTTTCCAGGAGGAAGGGGAGGAAGGCCCTTCCATACAAGCTGTGAACCGAGGATACCACCTCAGTAATTGGTCAATTAGAACCGTCAGGGCCCGGAAGGCTTCGGGGTAGCAAGGCTAAACAAAAGCACCATGCATCTCATTTTATTTTTTACTAGCTGATTTTCCTTCCGCATTGTCTTTAATTTTGAAAAGAGCCCCGTTGTTCCAAACATTTATGAATTTAATCAAAGCATTTCAGTTTATCATATATCTCGTTCTTATTATTTTCTCTATCATTTACTCTATTTTTACACAGCATTACTATTAAACCAACAGTTGTGACTTGCAACGAAACAACGCAACAAATGGATATAGAATCAGAAGAGGATGAAATACCAGAAGAGGTCATCAAAGAGGTCAAGAATAGAATAGGCCTAAGTCTAACTTGGAGGAAACTGAGGTCGTAAATTTGGGAGATACAAAAAATGTCAAAGAAACTCGCATTAGTGTTCACCTGTCACCATCAGAAAAGTAAGAATATACGGAGTTCTTAAGGGAATATGAGGACATATTCACCTGGTCGTATGATGACATGACTGGTCTCAGCACGTCAATTGTAGCTCACAAACTGCCAACAGATCTGACCTGTCCGCCGGTAAAGCTGAAGCTCAGGAAATTCAAGTCCGGCATGAGTTTGAAAATCAAAGAAAAGGTTACTAAGAAAGTCAAAGCTAAGGTTCTCAGGGTGGTAGAGTATCCGACATGGTTAGCCAACATCGTGCCAGTACCAAAGAAGGATGGGAAAGTTAGAGTTTGTGTCGACTACCGGGATCTTAACCGGGCCAGTCCCAAAGATGACTTTCCCTTTCCAAACATACACATTCTTATCGACAACTGCGCCAAGCATGAGTTGCAGTCCTTTGTTGATTATTTCACCGGGTATCATCAGATATGGATGGATGAGGAAGATGAAGAGAAAACGGCTTTGATCACGCTGTGGGGAATGTATTGTTACAAAATGATGCCATTTGGGTTGAAGAATGCTGGCGCCACCTATATGAGTGCCATGACCACTATCTTTCATGACATGATACACAAGGAGATTGATATATATGTGGACAACGCCATTATCAAATCCAAGAAAGCTACTGATCATATGGAAGATCTGAGAAAGTTCTTCAACAGACTGAGGAGGTATAATCTGAAACTGAATCCCAACAAGTGTGCATTCGGGGTTCCTGCTGGAAAATTACTAGGTTTCATCGTGAGTCGTCGAGGAATAGAATTGGACCCATCAAAGGTCAAAGCCATCCAAGAATTGCCACCGCCAAAGAACAAGAAGGACATAATGAGTTTCTTGGGAAGACTCAATTATATTAGCCGGTTCATAGCTCAGTCCACGGTCATTTGTGAACATATCTTTAAAATGTTGAAGAAAGATGCTGCTACTAAATGGATTGATGATTGTCAAAAAGCTTTTGACAGAATCAAAGAATACCTGTCAATGACACCAGTCTTGGTTATGCCCGAGCCAGAAAGGCCTCTATTGCTTTATCTCGCGGTTTTGGATGGAACATTCGGTTGTGTTCTGGGACAACATGATGAAATGGGGAGAAAGGAGCAAGCCATCTACTATCTCAGTAAGAAGTTCACCCCGTACGAGGACTGGTATTCTCTATTGGAGCACACCTGTTGTGCTCTAACTTGGGTAGCTCAGAAATTGAGGCATTATTTCTGTTCCTACACTACCTATCTCATATCAAGGATGGACCCGCTGAAGCATATCTTCCAGAAGCCCATGCCTACCGGCAAGCTCGCCAAGTGGAAAATCCTACTAAGTGAATTCGACATTGTTTACGTAACTCAGAAAGCAATCAAGGGTCAAGCCACAGCGGATCACCTTGCTGAGAATCCTATTGGCGAAGAGTATGAACCCCTGAAAATGTATTTTCCTGATGAAGAGGTGTCCTTCATAAGAGAAGATATTGCAAAATCCTACGATGGTTAGAGGTTATTTTTCGACGGAGCTGCAAATTTCAAAGGAGTTGGCATAGGAGCAGTCCTAGTATCAGAAACTGGCCAGCATTACCCGGTATCCCCCAAGCTCAGGTTCCCTTGCATAAACAATATGGCCGAATATGAATCCCGCATCCTGGGGCTCAAGATGGCCATTGACATGAACATTCAGGAGCTGCAAGTGATCGAGATTTAGACTTCCTCATACATCAAGTTCGAGAAGAGTGGGAAACCAAGAACTCCAAGGTACTCCCCTACTTGCATCACATACAAGAGTTAAGGAAAAGATTTACAAAGACGGAATTTCAACATGTCCCTAGGGTCCAGAACGAGTTCGCTGACGCATTAGCTACTTTATCATCCATGATCCAACATCTAGACACGAATTTCATTGATCCCATCCTAGTAAAGATTTATGATCAGCCAACTTATTGTGCTCACTTTGAGGAAGAAGCAGACGGAAAACCATGGTTCCATGACGTCAAGGAGTACTTGACAATAGGAGAATATCCAGAACTTGCCAACACCACTCAGAAACGCACACTTCGGAGATTATCCAACAACTTTTTTTTTCACAGTAGGGGAATCATGTATAAAGTGCACACATGGACCCGCGGGCCGCAC
The DNA here is from genome assembly GCA_026770625.1 of Nicotiana glauca. Lineage (NCBI taxonomy): Eukaryota > Viridiplantae > Streptophyta > Magnoliopsida > Solanales > Solanaceae > Nicotiana > Nicotiana glauca. The sequence continues at coordinate 24,931 of MU677593.1, forward strand.
ATGAATGATTTTGTCTTAGCAAAGAAGATACTCCGAGCAGGGTATTTCTGGATGACTATGGAAATAGACTATATCCAATACGTTCGCAAGTGCCACAGTTGTCAGATACATGCAAACATGATAAAGGTGCCTCCAAACGAGCTTACTGCAACAAGCTCACCATGGCCATTCACCGCCTGGGGAATGGATGTCATTGGACCTATCGAGCCTGCCGCATCAAACGGACACAGATTTATCTTGGTGGCAATTGATTATTTTACCAAATGGGTTGAAGCAGCATCATACAGGGCAGTGACAGATTTCGTCCGTGACCGTATTGTTTGCCGATTCGGAATTCCAGAATCAATCATTACTGATAATGGTTCCAATCTCCACAGCGATTTGATGAAAGCAATGTGTAAGGCATTCAAGATCAAACACAAGAATTCTACAGCCTACAAGCCTCAGTTGAATGGAGCTATAGAGGCAGCCAACAAGAATATCAAGAAGATACTAAGGAAGATGGTCGAAAGTCACAAACAATGGCATGAGAAGTTATCATTCGCCTTACTGGGATACCGCACCACGGTTCGCACATCGACTGGAGCAACTCCCTACATGTTGGTTTATGGTACAGAGGTGGTCATCCCCACCGAGGTAGAGATTCCCTCCTTGAGGATCATACAAGAAGCAGAGTTGGATGACGCATAATGGGTAAAAGGTCGCTACGAGCAGTTAGCCCTCATAGATGGGAAAAGGATGAATGCAGTTTGACACGGTCAGTTGTATCAGAATAGAATGTCTAGAGTCTTCAACAAAAGAGTAAGCCAAGGAAGTTTACACCGGGGCAGCTGGTGTTGAAGAAAATATTCCCACATCAAAATGAAGCCAAGGGAAAATTCTCTCCCAACTGGAAAGGTCCATACATAGTTCAACGGGTTCTAACCGGAGGAGCCCTTATTCTTGCAGAAATGGATGGAGAAGTCTGGCCCTACGCCAGTCAATTCAGATGTAATGAAACGATACTATGTGTAACCACTTATGATTTCCTTAATGATGTAATTTGAACTATGCCTGACCTAATTTCTGTTAAAGAGGGTATACGTAGGCAGCCCTGTGGGTTCGATCACAATTTAATAAAAATTCCAATTTTACCCTGCTATTGGAACTGGGGCAGAATTTTGAGGAGGACCCTCGAAATTCCGAAGTTAGTTTTCAGCCACTCATCGCCAGGAATGCCACCTTAGTAAACTTGGGCAGAATTTTGAAGAGGACCCTCAAAATTCCCTAGTTGATTTTTCAGCCGTTCAGCGCATCTGTCAGGAGTGCCAGCCTAGTAAACTAGGGCACAACTTTGAGGAGGACCCTCAAAATTCCGGAGCAAGAGAGGTTGCAATGTCTTGAACCATGTCGCAGTCGTTGGTTCATCTAAAGAAAACTATTTTTTACTTATGTTATATTTACAAAATCATGCATAACTATTGTTCGAATTCCTGCTGTTTAGCGACGCTACCCCAAAGATACACAACGCCAGAAGCCAGGGGAGAACGAACTAGCCTTTCCCCCCTTACAAAACTCACGATTTTTCTTTGGATCTAGGCATTCGACTTAAAATATCGTCAGGGATATTTATGTACGCATACTTTCTCAAGAATGCAACTTCTCAGAATCATCACTTGTTCGTAATTGCTATCCGTACACAACCTCCCCAGCAGTCACGATATCATAATCAGCTAGCAGCTAAGAAATCTCACTACTACTCGTCCTTTTACATTTTCGCATTGCATAAGGCTACCTTTATGCCTTTCGAGACTAAGCACTGTCTCCATCCTGCATTTTCGCATTGCATAAGGCTACCTTTATGCCATTCGAGACTAAGCACTATCTCCATCCTGCATTTTGCATTGCATAAGGCTACCTTTCTGCCTTTTGAGACTAAGCACTGTATCTATCCTGCATTTCATAAGGCTACCTTTCTGCCTTTCGAGACTAAGCACTATCTCTATCCCGCATTGCATAAGGCTACCTTTCTACCTTTTGAGACTAATCACTATCTCCATTTGCATCATCTATATTCCATAAGGCTACCTTTCTGCCTTTAGAGACTAAGCACTGTCTCCATCCTGCATTTTCGCATTGCATAAGGCTACCTTTGTGCCTTTCGAGACTAAGCACTGTCTCCATCCTGCATTTTGCATTGCATAAGTCAACCTTTCTGTCTTTCGAGACTAAGCTCTGTCTCCATCTGCATCATCTGCATTGCATAGGGCTACCTTTTTGCCTTTTGAGACTAATCACTGTCTCCATCTGCATCATCTACATTGCATAAGGTTACCTTTCTGCCTTTCGAGACTAAGCACTGTCTCCATCCTGCATTTTCTTGCATTGCATAAGGCTACCTTTCTGCCTTTCGAGACTAAGCACTTTCTCCACCCGCATGGCTGAAATATCACCACCTCTATTTGCGTCGGCTGAAATAACGCCGTCTTCATATAAATCTTGCTTGGCTAAAACACCACCAATTTTTATTTAAATCCTTATCGGCTAAGATATCGCCATTTATAATTATCCTTGCTTATCAGCTAAAATATCGCAAACTTTATTTAATTCTCGGTATCGGCTGAAATAGCGCCATTTATGTTTTTACACCGACTAAAATATCGCTGCTTTATCTAAATCTCTGTCGGCTGAAATATCACCATTTACATTTTTACATCAGCTGAAACATTGCTGTTTTATTTAAATTTCTGTCGGTTGAAATATTGCCATCTACATTTTATGCACCGGCTGAAATACCGCTAAATCTTGAATTTCATGAGCTGAAATACTGCCAAATCTTGCATTTCATGGGGTGAAATGCTGCCAAATCTTGCATTTCATGGGCTTAAATATCGCCAAACTATCCGAGGGCGTCATTGTTCGGAGGCATCATCTTCATAGCCCGAGAACATCATGCCATAGCCCGAGGACCCACTTTATATCCTGCATATCATTATTCAAAGGCATCATGGTTCGGAGGCACCATTATCATAGCCCGAGAATATCATTTCATAGCCTGCGAATCTTTATTTTGCGCTTCATGGCCCAGGACATCATGGTCCGAGGACGTCATCCTAACCGTCCAAAGACAACATTCATGGTCCAACGAGAACTTGCATCACGTTTAAGTTTATGCACGATATACGCTGTATTACTCACTTGCAGGTACACCGGCTAGAAATGTCCATCTCAGCAGGAGCGATCCCGCTCCAGTTCCCGCAGCCGATCAAGCTTCAAAATACCTCTTGCCCCCTAAACATAGTGTCTGTCTCTTTCGAATCTCCATCGGCGTTATTCTGTCAATGGTTCTTGAACTATATATGACCTGATTCCTGTAAAACCAGGGATATGTAGGCAGCTCAAAAACCGGAGCTTGGTCAAATTCTTTTCAAATCGCCGCTTCTGGTCAAAATTGACCATCATATCTTTACCTGACAACTCTTTCATCCTTACCGGGTAAAGAGGGCAGCTGTTGATACCCAATTTTTTCCCTAAGTTTTTATACCCAAAATATTTCCAGAATAGCATATATGTGCATATATAAGCACACCCAAAGGTTTTGGCATTTCTTTTAATTTTTTAAACCAATCGATTGCCTATTTTAATATCCAAAATTATCATTTTGGGGGAACAGCTTATTTTATTTTCATATTTATACCAAAATGTAATTAAGGTGACTTTTGCATATTTTTTTATGAATTTATTTGGTATTTTTAAAGCTAAATTGCATGTAATTATAATTATAGCCTATTTCGCGATTAGTAGCATTTTATAATTACAAAATTATTTCCAGCATTTTTTACTTAATATTTATATAGTATTCGTTTTCTCAGTGTTTTTAATTTACTCTTAAAATAATTATTACTATTTTTTTTATAAAATAAAAAAGGGGAAAATTGGCTATTTAACACTTAGCCCATTTTTATTTCGATTATAGCCCTTTCTCCTTTCAATTTTGGCCCTTAATTTTGACTCAATTCCACCCCAATTAAATCAGCCCAATTCTTTTTTTAACCCGGCCTCCAACCCAATTAAAAAATCCGCCCGAATTTTCTTTCAATCCAGGCCGTTGATCATTTTGATCAACGGCCAAGATCATTCCTTACCTTTTTTAACCCACTAACTACACCCTAATACCTTCATTCGCCTCTGATAGCCTCTCTTGAATCCCCTTCCTCTCCCGTTCTCTCTGCAAACCCTAGCCGCTGCCACCCAAACTAACCCTAATCCCTTTGATTCTCACAGGAATCCATGGCTTCTCAGGCCGTGGGTGGCCTGTACACACCCCCCTTCACCATTAGACCTTGGGTGTTCGAGGTTTTGAAGGCTGGCTTCGATGGTTCTCTTTTTAGATCTTCTCAGATCTATATTTCTATGGCCTCTCCGGCCATGCTCCGGCATATTCAAGCTCTAGAGGCTCGATTTTTGACCTCATCGACCCAGGATCTGACTTGTTCTTCCAAGACCTTCTCGTTTCTAGGGTTTCTCAGAAACCCGAAGTCGTTCGAGGTTCTTCTCTATTTGTTTTCTTAGATCTGTGCTATATCGATGTTCTATAACCTTTTTTATGTGTTTTCCCAAATTTTTCTTTCAAAAATCATTTGATTTTACATTAGGGTTTATGAAAGTCTTTTGATTCTTGTTGTTCTTTTCTTTTAGATGTTTGTCTGTATTATGCTCGCATGTTTTCCTTCTCTACTATGCATGTATTATCCTTCTTTTCCTTTATATATGTGCTCACATGATTAATCTGTGTTAAATTTTCCTCACTCTTCTACCATGTGTGTTACTACTAAGTTTCTTGACATTTGCTTTTCTGAACTCTATTTGTGTTAAGCATGTTTCGTCTATTCTAGACTTGTCTAAGTTTTTAGTTTCCAAAATGCGTCTTTTTATGCTCTCAATTCGATTTCCCTTCTCTGATTGTTTCAAACCTGCTATCATGGTCCGTTTGTTTCTTATGAGACTCCTTGAGTTTGTTCACTTGCCTTCTCATTTCTGTGTTTGATTCCATTTGAAACCCTAGAATTTGGTTGTTTCCTTTGATAAACTGGATTAGGGTTTCACTTTGGGACCCTAGACCATCAGACATATTACGAATCTATGTCTGAACTCGTATTCTTTTGTTTTATGATCCTATACCCTGCAATGTTAGACTTTCTGTTTGATTTGTTTGGTTTATATATATGAGAAACTCCTCTTTCAAAAGGGCTTTGACAATTACTTGACTAATTTTATACTCTTTTGATAGAGTCTCGATGATTGCTACTGATTTTTTCTATTTGAGCCCTCCTATACCTATTCCTGACTGGGTTCATTTGAATCAAACCTGTTTACCTTGATTTTTATTAGTTGTCTGATTGATTCCCTTTCCTTTTTTTTACAAATCAAGTACCGTTGAGTTCTTTCCTTAAATAAACTTCATGTATTTTCCCTTTCTTATGCTAGTATGACAGATTTTACTCAAATTTCCTTTCCTTATTTACCTTCTCCCGTTTGAAATTGAATCCCCTGAATTAAGGGAGAATATTTGAGACTGATTTTTAAAGGTCTTCTTACCTTTCTTGCTTGTTCTTTTACACTACAAAAGAAGTTTCCCTTCTGCACTTTGCACACACGATATATGCTATAGTCTTTTTCTTGAAATCACACTCACACACATAAGTTACTCTTGATATATGTACTGTGACCTGTTACAAGATTCCTGCTCTCTCTTTGCTTTCTGAAACTGGTATGTCCTAGTTTATTTCTAGTCTTAACTCCAATGTGTGTTTATTTACCAGTTCTTATGTTCATGTTTACTTTCATGTCTGAAGCATTTAATCTTTGTACAATACGCTTATGTCTTGCTCACTTCTTGTAATGAATCCCATCCCTATACCCCCCTTATGTGCTTTAATTTATGGTTCAAAAACATTGCAATCTAATTGAAGTTATTGTCCATGGATATGAACTGGACCCTTTGGGCCCTAAGCTTTTTCAGTTTCCCATCCCTATTCCCTTACTATGTCTGTTGAGTTTAAAGCTTTGAACTGACAGTGTTCTAATTACTGCCCAGGCCATAGCTTGACCTTCAATAGGTCTTTACTCTCTAATCTTTGGATAACAGGTTTGGTCATGGGTGTGCCAGTCTACTTTATGGCTGGGCATGAGCACCAGCCTGCCTGGGTATTCCCTACCCCCCTTTATTGCAATTGCACATATTCTTAGAACTTAAGTTCTGCCCCTCTCTTGTGAGCTTTACCTTGGGACCCCTGAGCTCCCTCTGAACTTGGACACCTAAGGGCTGGCCCTTCCACACTGCACTACAATTTTTTGATTAGCATATTGGGTGTAAGCACTGCCTGGGGTTCCTGAAACCCCCTTGGATCTCTGAAACACCTTAGATGAGAGAAGGCATGGAAACCTGGATCTCATATGTGGCTCAATCTCATATTATTGGAATTAAGTCTGAATTAGGTTCCTTGGATGCAACTAATGATTCCTGATGTATTTTTAATTTCAGTTTTTATTTCTTTTGGGCTGTAATAATTTGTATAAACTTAGGGGATTTAGTAAAAAAAAGGGGAGGGGGTTTACTTTTATGCACTAAGTGTAGAAACATGCCTATAGGGGTTTATTTATGATTTGTGCAACTTCACACGTAGAAAACATGTCTATAGGATTCGACACTTGATTTCTGCAATGAAGTATTTAGATACCATGCCTATAGGGATTTGCATTTCTGCATATAATAATGCCATTAGGCAAACAATTAGGTTTAACAACTAAGCATGTAGAAAATATGCCTATAGGGATTCATACTTCTGCATACAATATTGTGATTAGGCAAACAACTAGGCCTATCAATTGGGTTGCACATGAATACCATGCCTACAGTACTCCTATTTAAAAGGTCTAAATCAGTTAACGCGTAGAGAGCATGCCTATAGGAACTTCGAACTAAGCTATTTTCAGTTGTTCAAAATAGCACTCACTTTTCAAAAATTAGCATTTACTAAAAAAGCGGATCTTTTCTAGGAAAATCTGCATTTTTCTGAAACTCATGTAACTCCTTTCCCCAATTAACATGTATGTCTTCTGAAGTTCATTTCTTTTCTGTTAAACCTTTTCAAAACAGTACGCTTCTCTTTAGAAACTCCTTTCACTCCTTTTACTTTGTAACTCTGTTTTATAACCAGTTTATGTTTTAAATCGGTAATTCTATCCAACACTTAGACAAAAGGATTAATTAATCAACCAGATCGGTTTTAGTCAACTGCATTCGAGCGAGCCTAATGTAGACTTTCCGTCTAAAAATATGTGTTGAACCAGTCCACTCGTAGCTTTATTTAATTAAGACCAAACCAGTGTGTGTAAGACATGCTAAACTCTATGGCTTTTGTCTGATTTAAGGAGGTTTACTTGAGCCTTACCTAATTATTTGCCTTCCCCTTTATTTGCATTATGTGTTTTGATTGACGCCTTAGTATTTTGTCCTTTGAAAACTCTTAAAAGCCCCAAACCCCTCTCCCTTTAGGACTAGTAGTCCAATTGCCTCTGGGACTGATAGGATAGGGATGGGTAATAGCATGCAATAAGTAACGATACTATCCCGTGCTTTAATACCTTAACTGGGTGGGAAAGGGTAGACATGGAGTTGATGATCACACGATAACACTATGCGTACAATTGGGTACCGGTGTTGTGTGGATGATCCATGTATTTTTACAAACCTAGGACCCCCCTTACCCTTATGTAATTATTTTCAGTTTGTCAATTCTCAGTTCTTTATAATTCTGCATTCTTGTTTTAATCATCAAATTTCCCCACTCTCATTTTTGCACTGCCCTTCCCTCTAAAATTTTCTGCTCATTCACTTCCTTATCTGATAATTGGTATTCATTACTTGATCCCATTTTTATGCATTTAGATATTCTTGCCAATATTAAGAAGTCACCTATTCGAATTTCAGGATGTTCAGTAACCTTTATGCATACCTACTTGCAGTCTTTATGTGAAATTGTCTTGTATGTTTGCTTTCTTTAAAGTCACAATTGTAACATGGTCGGGAACCACAATAGTGGATCTTGTGGGGTGTCTAACACCTTCCCCTCGAGATAATTTCTAGCCCTTACCCGAACTCTGGTTCTTCATCTCAAGCTCTTCCTTAAAGTGTCCTAATGCACTATAATTATTATGTGGCGACTCTTCAATTCCAAAAATCCAATTCCCACACGGGAATAGAGTTGTCTTTTCCAAAATGTCATAAACCCGATTCTCGCTTTTAGAGAAGGAAAAAGGGGGCGTCGACACCAGGTAATGGACATGGATACGTCTTATAACTTTCTTCTGGGGAGGCCTTGGATCCATGCCACTGGAGTTGCGCCTTCTACCCTCTACCAAATGGTAAAATTCCAATATGAGGATCAGGAGATTGTGGACTATAGAGAAGATGAACAGTCGATCTATCGGGACCCATCTGTTCCGTGCCTGGAGGTGAGAGAGGGTAGTGAACATATTGTCTACCAAGCATTTGAAGTTTTGGTGGCAGATCAGCATGAAGAGGGAAGTCCTTGTCCCTAACCTTTCTTGTCCAATGCCTCGATCATGGTAGCTAAGGAAATGATCAGGCACGGTTTCAAGCCAGGGAAAGGACTTGGAAAATCTCTGCAAGGAATATCTGAGCTGGTGACTCTGCCTACGACCGAAAAGTTCTTCGGGATAGGTTTCCATTCTACCCTAAATGATGTAAAGTGGGCAGATGAGAGAAAGAAAGAAGGATAGGTTTTACCACAGCCATTGCCACATTTTTATGAGACCTTTGTCAAGCCTAAGTACAGTGAAGAGGAAGATGATGAGGTTTTCACAGCTGAAGAAATTGAGGAAATATGTGGAGCAATGAGAAAAGTACTATACGAAACCCACATGGTTCAGTCGGGAGAGGGCACTAGCACTGCTGAGGTGTTATATATGGGACTAAGTGCCAAGCTTCAAAATTGGAAGGATACGCTATTTTCGATCAAGCGGGAGTTTCGGTAGACCTGTCTTGCTACTTTTTCTACATCCTGAGTTATTTCAGGGTGTAACTCGGATGTTTCTTTTTGTTTCTTGTCTTTAAGTTCCCGAATGTGAACCCTGTTATCTTCAAAATTCCAAGAAATGAAATCAATATGTCATTGTTCATTTTTCTTTATCCGTTCTGATTTTGCTGTTTTTCTCCTTCATTTCTTTTCTTTAGTTCTAATAGTACAACTTTAAATAACATGACATGCTTGCGGACTTCATGTCTAGATCCCAAAACGCTGTCAGATTTCGAAATAATGAATCAAGAGTTGAAATGCAAAGAAGGTAACCTTGAGGAAATAAAACAAAGAATTGGAAAAATTGAAGGAAAATTGGTTCGCGGGTAGGAAAGGTCCATACATTACAACAAAAGAGTGTGCTGTACTCAGGGCACATCCGGACAGTTTTACCAACAAAGAATGGCCCGCGCTTACAACAAGAAGGTGCGTCCCAGGAATTTTGAAGTAGGACAACTCATATTAAGACGCATTCTTCCCCATCACCAGGAAGCAAAAGGAAAATTTGCTCCCAATTGGAAGGGTCCATACATTATCCGAAAAAGTACTGCCGAGAGGAGCACTGTATTTGGGAGACATGGAAGGAAATGATCCCGAAACAGCAGTCAATGCGGACGCAGTAAAAGGTACTATGTCTAGAATTTCTACGGTAATGGCTTTTGTGCAATTGAGATGACGAAGGCTTTCCTTCCCGCTACCCAAACATTTTCAATCCTTCGCAAACCCTTTGAGCCGGTTACTCTTCTTTGATTACCCTCTTTGGAACACGGAAGTATTATAAAAAAACAACAAAAAACTAACATAATGTTTTCCTTGAACTACGTTTGACTTGATTCCGAAAGGATACCTAGGCAGCCTCTCTCTGGGGTTCAGTCACACCAAAACAAAAATCCCAATTCCCCCAAAAGTTGAAAATGGTGCAGATGATATAATGGTTCGGCCATGATCCCACCAAAATGGTTCCAAATTTGTACTTCCATCCAAAATTTTTTTTACCCAAAACCTTGTCCAATTCCTTCTGATCAATTGGCAAAGGCGTGGGAATTGAAAAACAACATTGTTGGAATCTGATATAGTCCAAATTGAGAGAAATAAAATGAGAGAGTCTTATCGGTGAAAACCTTCGGGCACCATAAGGCGATGGTGAGTAGAGAATTTGAAAATGAGTGTCCGTTTGGTGAAAAATCGTAAAGAGCACTATCGGGCAACGGTGAGAAGAGAAATGAGAGAGTTCGATTGGCAAAATCCTGCAAAGGGCGTTGTTGGCCGAAAAGAAGACACCTCTCACCATTGAAAGAGTCTTGGCACGGTTCCCTAGTTTTGAAATATGGGTCAATGAGCTTACGAGAAGTTGGGAAGGTTTTTGCAGGTCGGGCATCAAATCCAAGAAGCATGTCATCTATTTGAAGCCTGCATGTACCCCCAGATCAGTCTTTCTCTTCCCACGAAAGGGACGCTTCTATTTAAATTCATCCTCTTGCTCTTTGTTTACCTTTTCCTTGAATCCCTTTCAGCCTAACTCTTCTTCTCAAACTATTACAAAGAAAAGGTGGCAGGACTAGTTTTTACAGGGCTCTGCCTAACGAAAGCTAAAAGAAAGTACCCAGCCTCAGCGGGTGCGTCAAGTCAATTCCGACTGGCCATGATTGTTGATGCTTTCAAAGCAAAGACATTGGAAAGGAAAGAAAGTCAAAGACAAAGGCCCTACGAGCACAATAAAGTGAAAAGGCCAGAGCCCACGCGGGCGAGTCATCATGAAATCCTAAAGTTGAGTCCTTTCGGTTTGAAAAGAGATTCACCCTCAAAACCAGCAAGCAGCAAATTTCTGAACGGAAACTAGGCCGGGATCAAGCAATTGAGATGATCAAGGCCACAAAACCAACCATCGTTTCAAACTAACAAATTATTCTTTAGTTAAAACAGGTATAATTCAAAGCAACCATGCAAGAAGCAGGTGCAACCCAAAAGGGAAAAGAATTGTGCAAGTGCTGAAATAGCTTTGCAGCAGGGAACCGACCAAAAAGGGAAGTTTCCCCCAAATTGTTTCATGCGTTTTACTAAATAAAAAGAAGAAAAAAAAGAAGAAAAGAAAAAAGAAGAAGAAAGAAAGAAGAAGAAGAAGTGAAAATGAAAAATCCCAAAAAAAAGAAAATCATGGTAGCATAGAGTCCCATTCCCTAGATATCCCGGTATAACCCGTGGACCTCCTTGGCATAACCCAAGGACCTTTTTTCTTTAATCCCAGCATAACTCGTGGACCTCCCCGGCATAACCCATGGACCTTACCGGCATAGCCCAAAGACCTTGTTTCTTTTATCCTGGCATAACCCGTGGACCTCCCTGGTATAACCCAAGGACCTTTTCTTTATCCCGGCATAACCCGTGGACCTCCCTGGCATAACCCAAGGACCTTTTTTTCTTTATCCCGGCAAAACCTGTGGACTTCCCTGACATAACCCAAGGACCTTTTTTTCTTTTATCCTGGCATAACCCGTGGACCTCCCTGGCATAACCCAAGGACCTTTTTTCTTTATCCCGGCATAACCCGTGGACCTCCCTGGCATAACTCAAGGACCTTTTTCTTTTATCCCGGCATAACCCGCGGACCTCCCTGGCATAACTCAAGGACCTTTTTCTTTTATCCCGGCATAACCCGTGGACCTCCCTGGCATAACCCAAGGACCTTTTTCTTTTATCCCGGCATAACCCGTGGACTTTCTTGGCATAACCCAAGGACCTTTTTCTTCTATCCCGGCATAACCCGCGCACCTCCCAGGCATAACCCAAGGACCTTTTTTCTTTTATCCCGGCATAACCCGCGGACCTCCCTAGCATAACCCAAGGACCTTCTTTCTTTTATCTCGGCATAACCCATGGATCTCCCCGACGTAACCCGAGAACCTTTCTCTTTTCTGGCATAACTCGGCCATTTCCCGACATAACCTGGCTTCATTCCCAAGGATACACAATCTTGATTTTATCGCATAGATATGTGTCACGACCCAAATCCCAAACCGGTCGTGATGACGCCTCTCTTGAAGACAAGGCCAGCCAGCAAAACAACTATACCTCTTTTAACAGTTACTTAGCATGAATAAGTCTAAATCATAGATAATATAATCATAAGTGCGGAATAAACGTGATAAGACAGGGAAACTATCCCGACTTACCCCAAAATCGGGGTTTCACAAGTCACGAGCTACTACAGAGTTTACTAAAATGCTACAAAGTCTGAAGATAATGTAAATACAGGAGATAAGGGAGAAAACGAGGTTGTGGACGTCGACAGCTACCTCGTCACTCCGAGTCCGCCTGGTCTAGAAGGAAATCAACACTCAGGAACGAACTCTGCTATGCCTATATCTGCACACATGGTGCAGGGAGTATGTGAGTACTCCGACCCAATGAGTAATAAAAATAAATAACGAATGAGAGCATAAAAATCCCATGAAGACACAAATAATGCTATCTCAAGCAGTAAAATCAGTTAAGCAGTAAATCATTAAGGTACCAAAAATTCTCTTTTAAAAATAGTTAGAGACGGATATTCTCAACCAGTAAGCAATAATCAGAAACCTGCTCTCAGGCGCAATATCAAACTCTCAGTACAGTATCAGCCTCGCAGGCTCAGTATCAGTCACACAATATAACATCAGCCCCTCGGGCTCACTCTCAAATCACATGGGTACCCGCGCTCACTGTGGAGGTGCAGACTCCGGAGGGGCTCCTATAGCCCAAGTGCTATATCATCATAAGGCCTGAAAGCCTGTACATATCAACATGAGGCCTGAAAGCCTTCTCACAATACACTTGAGGCCTGAAAGCCTCCTCACATATCGCTCGAGGCCTGAAAGCCTCTTCACATATCACTCGAGGGCCGAAAGCCTCCTCACATCACTCAACATCTCACATATAGCGCTCGGCCTCAATCATTCCAAAAATAATCATAAACCCCTCGGGCATCAGTAAAAACAATAATGCTCAACTTAAACAATAGTTCAAATATCAGTCAAAACTCAAGGTTGAGTAAAGATATAGCTAAGTTCATGAAATAGTGTAATTCAAATGGGTTGAGTTCAAATAATATTTCAAATAGTGAGGAAAACAGTGATGATAGCTCACAAGGAGTTTAAATAGTCGGCAATAAGCCCCAAGTATGGTAATAAGCCCAAGTCATACTGAAAAACAACAAGTCATGGTCAAATACGCGGTAAAGTATAATACAGACTGGACCGAGTCACAATCCCCAATAGTAAATGACCCCGCGCTCGTCATTGAACGCGTGTCTCATCTCAACATAGCACCAAGTTATGCAAATCCGGGGTTTCAAACCCTCGGGACATCATTTAAAATTATTACTCACCTCTAATCGGCCAAAAGTCTAGCTCGATATGCCTTTTCCTCTCGAATTGACCTCCTCGTGCATCGAATCTAATCAAAACCACGTGGAATACGTCACAATAGGCTAGGGGAACATAACCCAATGGAAATGACTAAAAAATTATCAAAAATCACGAAGTTGGCAAAAACCGAGCCCCGGGACCACTTCTCAAAAAATTATAAAATTTACATCACCAGATTTCTGATCTCGCCACGAGTCTATGCATATCAAATTTACCAAAATCCGAGCTTAAATGCTCCCTCAAATCCAAAATTTCCATTTCAAAAGTCAAGCCCTAGTTCTTCTATTTTAATCAAATTTCCATGAATTTAAGGGTTGATTCTTCAATAAAATGATGTTTCTAGGTCATGAGACTCACCTCCAATCAATTCCCGTCGAAACCCTCTTCAATTTCTCCCATAAAGGTCTCAAGGTGCTCAACAATGGAGGAAAAATGGTTTAAACTCGCGGAGGATATGTTTATAAACCTTCTGTCCGCTACAGTACTTTTCTTATATGCAATCGCGGCCCAAGGCTTGCGATCGCGACGAACAAAGTTCCACAGCCTCAAAAATAACCTATGCGAATGCATCACAACCCATGCGAAAACAATGAACAATTAGCTAGAACTATGTGAACTCGGACCCCTTATGCGAACGCATAGAGCAACTCAGCTGGACCCTCACTTCGACTATGCAATCGTGGACCACTAGCTCGCTAAATGGAAAATCCTGCTCACAGAATTTGATATTGTTTATGTAACCCGCACTGTGATGAAAGCACAAGCAGTGGCTGATCACCTAGCAGAGAATCCAGTTGATGATGAATATGAACCACTGAAAACATATTTTCCTGATGAGGAAGCAATGTACATTGATGAGATGGAACAAGATGAAAAGCCTGGTTGGAAGCTATTCTTTGATGGGGCTGCTAACAACAAAGGTGTCGGAATAGGAGCAGTACTTATTTCAGAGACGGGACAACATTATCCTATCATAGCCCAACTCCGTTTCTTTTGCACCAACAATATGGTTGAGTATGAAGCATGTATTTTGGGGTTGAGAATGGCTATAGATATGGGTGTACAAGAGATTTTGGTCATAGGTTACTCGGATCTCTTGGTACATCAAATTCAAGGAGAATGGGAAACACGGGATTTAAAACTTATGCCATACCGGCAGTGGCTACATGAACTATGTCAGCGGTTTCAGTCCATAGAATTCAAGCACATTCCGAGAATCTATAATGAAGTTGCTGATGCTTTGGCCACTCTGGCATCAATGTTACATCATCCGGACAAGGCTTATGTGGACCCATTACAAATTCAGGTACGGGACCAACATGCTTATTGCAATACGGTGGAAGAGGAGCTTGACGGGGAGCCATGGTTCCATGATATTAAAGAGTACCTCCGAATGGGAGTATATACGGCACAGGCCACGGGGGATCAAAAGAGAGCTATCAGACGATTGGCAAGTGGATTTTTCTTTAGCGGAGGGTTTTTTACAAAAGAACCCCGGATCTTGGTTTGTTGAGGTGTATGGATGCAAAACAGGCTACAACAGTTATGGCCGAGGTACATGCAGGGGTTTGTGGACCGCATATGAGTGGGTATGTGCTAGCAAAGAAAATTCTCAGAGCAGGATATTACTGGCTTACTATGGAACGGGACTGTATCACCTTTGTGCGCAAATGTCATCAATGCCAGTTACATGGCGATCTGATCCATTCTCCACCATTCGAATTGCATAAAATGTCGGCACCATGGCCCTTCGACGCTTGGGGTATGGATGTCATTGGGCCGATCGAGCCGGCAGCATCTAATGGGCACAGGTTTATTCTGGTTGCCATTGATTATTTTACTAAATGGGTTGAGGCAAAAAACGTTCAAGTCGGTAACCAAGAAAGCAATGGTGGATTTTGTACATGCAAACATCATATGCCGGTTCGGAATTTCGAAGGTGATTATCACAGATGATGGGGCCAATATTAATAGTCATTTGATGGCAGAGACATGTCAGAAGTTTAAAATTACACACCGCAATTCCACACCATATCGTCCTAAGGCGAATGGAGCATTTGAAGCAGCCAATGAGAACATTAAAAAAACATTTCGGAAAATGGTGGAAGGATCGAGACAGTGGCATGAAAAATTACCATTTGCTTTGCTGGGATATCGCACCACTGTTCACACTTCAGTAGGGGCAACTCCTTATTCATTAGTGTAAGGCACAGAGGCAGTGATACCTGCAGAAGTTGAAATACCTTCCCTTCGAATTATTGCGGAGGCAGAAATTGATGATGATGAATGGGTCAAAGCTCGCCTGGAACAATTGAGCTTGATTGATGAAAAGCGATTGGCAGTAGTATGTCATGGGCAATTGTATCAACAGAGAATGGCCAGAGCTTATAATAAGAAAGTGCGTCCACAGAAATTTGAGGTCGGACAATTGGTATTGAGGCGCATTTTACCTCATTGGGCTGAAGCAAAAGGAAAGTTTGCTCCCAATTGGCAGGGGCCATTTGTTGTATCACGAGTGTTGTCCAACGGAGCATTGTATCTAACAGATGTGGAAGGAAAATGTGTAGAAATGGCTATCAATTCCGATGCAGTCATGAGATATTATGTATGATCTCTTTTTATCTTTATGTATCTAATTGTATTTGACATATTTTGAGATTGAAATGATGAAGGCATTTTGTTCTACTATCCAAACACTTTATCCATTGTTATCCCTTTGAGCTTTATTATATTTTCTTTCATATCCCTCTTTTAGAATCAACAACTAAATCAAGGATTGAACGGGGAAATGAAGTGGAGAAAACAAAAGAAGAAAATAAAACAAAAGAAGAAAGAGAAAAGAAAAGAAGAGAAAAAAAAAGAAGAAAGAAAAAAAAGAGAAAAGAAAGAAAAAAAAAAGAAGAAAAGAAAAGAAAATAAGAAAAGAGAAAAAACAGAAGAAAAGAAAAGAAAAAGAATGGAAGGAAGGAAACATCACAACAATGAAGCAATTTTATGACCTGAACTACATTTGACTTGATCCCGAAAGGGTACGTAGGCAGCCTCACTGAGGTTCAGTCACAACAGGAGAAAAGTCCAAGAATCCCCAAAGAATGAAAATGGGGCAGAAGTTATGTTTGTTGTGGAAGATATGATTCCGAAAGTTGTAACTTTTTGAGCCCACATTAAAATATTTTGAGCCTCTATGCCCTTCTTTCTAAACCTAGCCAAAAGCCACATTACGGTCCAAAGAAAGACCTTCTGATCAATTTTAAGAAATGACAATACAAGCAGGTAAGATGAATCATGTTATGGACAACACCCTGGTACCAGAAGATGAAAGACTGAAAATGAGAAAGTCTTATTGGTGAAAACCCTCACGGGCACTATAAGGCGATGTGAGCCGAGAGAAATTAAATGAAAGAGTCTTACTAGTGAAAATCCTCACGGGCACTATAAGGCGATGTGAGCCGAGAGAAATAAAATGAGAGAGTCTTATTGGTGAAAACCCTCACGGGCACCGTAAGGCGATGTGAGTTGAGAGATATTAAAATGAGAGAGTCTTATTGGTAAAAACCTTCACGGGCAGCGTAAGGCGAAAGTGAGTTTTCAGAATGGGCAAATGAAAGAAGTTTGTGGTGGAAAAATGGCAAAACAAGCAAGGTTTGGGTTTTGGTAAAGATTGGGTTGTGAAATATGAAATGGAAAATGTTACAATTGACAATCATTTGGTTGGACATACTAGGTTGGTTAATCCAAAATGCATGGCATGATCAACGGAATCAGCCTTCTCACTCACATAAGTCCCATTTTCTTTATCTTTTCAGAATCTTCTATCCTCAAAACTTCGAGGTCATTGCATTTCATTTTTCTTGAAATCTGTCTATAAGACATTCGTAGTTAAAGCTAACTACCAGCTTCCCAGTTATATGGCACAATGAGATCAAGACTTATTAAAGGACAGTTGAAACACGAAGGACCAATGGTAATCAGATGGTTGGAGAAAGAAGCAAAATTCACAAGAAAAAGAAAAAGAAACACCAAGACAGTAACATGAAAAAATAATGGGGTCATTGGGATCAGAAAATTTGAAAGTTAGTTGGGAAATCACGGCAAGACAAAACAAGTTGAAAGAAGCAATTCGGAGCAAGTTCAGAAGTAGGAGCATGGCCAACAAGAATGCCATCAGCTAACCACCATTTTATACTAACAAATTTTTCTTTGATTAGAAAAGGGACAAAAGATTCAAATTCTTACTAATCACTTTAAAGTGAATGTGACCAATGTGGATAACAAGGGAACACAGAAAATTGCAGCAAGCAGGCACCCACCTGGAGAACAAGGGAGGACAATTCAAGTTTTAAGGGAAAGCAGCAATGTTCAAAGGAATTCAGTTCAAGTTCCAGCAGTCAGGCGCCCACCTGGAGAACAAGGGAAGTATAATTTTAGCTTTCAATTTGTATATTTGATAACATGCTGCACCCAGTCACCAGATTGGGGCAGAAAATTTTCGTTGTTTTGTATATTTGTTGTAAGCAGGCGCCCACCTAAAGAATAAGGGAATATCTTTTCAAATTCAGCAAGCAGGCGCCCACCTGAAGAACAAGGGAACATCTTTTCAAATTCAACAAGCAGGCACCCACCTGAAGAACAAGGGAATATCTTTTCAAATTCAGCAAACAGGCACCCACATGAAAAACAAGGGAATACATTCCAAAGTATAGCAAGCAGGCACCCACCTGGAAAAAAATGGAAGTATAATACAACTCTTATCTCAAGATAACATTCAGTAACATCATGCACCCAGTTATCAAACTGGGGCAGAAAATTTTCTTTGTTTTGTATATTTGTTGCAAGCAGGCACCCACCTGGAGAATAAGGGAATACTTTTTTAAGCAATCACGAGCAGGAGACCACCTGAAGAATAAGGGAATACTTTTTTAAGCAATCACAAGCAGGAGCCCACCTGAAGAACAAGGGAATACTTTTTTTAAGCAATCACAAGCAGGAACCCACCTGAAGAACAATGGAATACTTTTTTCAAGCAATGGTAAGTAGGAGCCCACTGAAGAACAAGGGAATACTTTTTCAAGCAATGGTAAGCAGGAGCCCACCTGAAGAACAAGGGAATACTTTTTCAAGCAATCACAAGCAGGAGTCCACCCGAAGAATGGACACATATTTCAAAACACAGTCAAGACAACAATCAAAATTTCATTGAAAGAATGCAAGATGCAAGATCAAGGCAATACAAGAACACAAGATACAAGGCATTAGATAGGATTTTGTAAATCATAGGGCATAGCCTAGGCTAGCTTCTTTTTATCTTTACACGGTGTAATAAGGGGGTCAGCAAGCAGTAACAGCAGCAACAACATTGAAATCACAGCTTCATGGTAGTCCCAGCTACCAGACACTCCTGAGCTACACTGACCTGATTCCTGTTTAGCCCAGGATATGTAGGCAACCTCAGAAGCAGGGTGCGGTCAAACTTTTCAAAATTCTTCACACGGAATATGCGAATGGGCAAAAATCCCTCATTACCGCTCACTTGTCTTTGCACGAAAACTCTTCGCGTTTCCGGGCAAAGAGGGGCAGCTGTGAGAACATGATTTTTGCCCTAAGCAAATTATTCCTAGAAATTCCAAACAAAATGATTTTTCAATTTTTGTTAATATTTGTGGCATTTTTGTGTTAATTAGGTGCATAATAGTTCATATTAAAAATACAAATATACATATGCATTAGGATTTTTAACCTTACAATTAATTCATTCTTTAAACAAATTAATGGAAAATCAAAAATAGCATTTTTAGTGTTTTATTGAAATATATATTAAATAAATTTTTTTGAAATTACTTAGTTTAACAATTTAATAAAATTAGAAAATAAATAAAAAAATACAAAAGAAAAGAAAATACAAAATACAATACAAAAATACAAAAACAATAATATTTGGGCTAAAATCGGAATAATTAATAGCCCAAAAATAAAATTTGTACAGGCCCAAGAGATAGTTTAACTCAGTCTGCCCAGAAATCAAAACGACACCGTTTTTGTAACATCAATCTGGGCCGTTCATTCACTTGATCTAACCGCCATGGCCTTTCCTCTAAATAAAATAAAACAACGGCGTTGGGATGCTTTAATCTGAGCCGTTCATTTGATTGATCTAGAGGACGATGTCATACTTTCATTAAAATCAAACGACACCATTTTAAGGCTCAATTAATCTGAACCGTTTAATCATTTAATCCAACGGCCATGAATCACACATATTTGTTTAATATATCAAACAATACATACACAAAATTATTTTTATCTTCTTCTTCACTTCGTCTTCCCCTAGCCGCCCTTATTCCACCGCCGACCCCGTCGGAACCCTATCGGCGGGAAACGGCAAGTATGCCAAACCCTACACCCTTAACACCCCTGATACCTCTCAACGTCCTCTTCCTACCCCTACACCTTTTTTGTCTCGAATAAGTCCCTTTCCTCTCGAATTTTCAAATAAACATCGTCGGAACCCTAGTTCCGACGAACAACCCTTCACCCAAAACAAGCCCAAATCATACCAGAAATACCCCTTGACACCCTTAACCCAAATCTAAAGCCCTTGAGTGCTAAATATCACCAGAAAACTTCAAAAATGTTCAAGAAGAGTCTGCCGGTGACTAAAATTTCAAGAAAAGGCCATACAAGGCCCCTGGATGACCGGAGTTATTTCATTAAAAAGGAAATAAGGAAAAGAAAAGCAGAAAAATGACGAAAAAGCTAAGTATTTCGTTCTTCTTTCTTTTCTGATTCTTGTTATTTTTTGTATGCATGTGTGTTTCCCATCTCTGATTCTTGATATTCTTTTTAGACCGTCTGATTCATCTAAAAATTGATACTGTTTTGAAAAAAAGAGATAATAAATAATTTTCTATGCTATTTCTGTGTTGTCTTTTGATATTAATTAAGGTTTAATAAGAATTAAATGTTTGATTAGTTTCTAGAAATTTTAGATTTTTATCATTGATTTCGATTTCTGTTTATGCTTTTTGATTTACAGTAGATTTAATTGTGTTTATTTTAGTTTCTGAATTTGTTAATTAGTGATTGATTTTGGATAATTGGTAGTTTAATTAGTCTGATTGGTTTATAGCTGTTTGATCTTCGTATAAGTAATTAATTGATTCTGATTAGTTTTGGTAATTAGTTTGTTAAATCCTATAGTATGATTAAATCAGGGTTGATAATCTAAGGGATAAAGGGGTAAAGGCAGTAAGGGCAAGGGGTAAATAGGATTTGGGTTCAAGGGTGAATTGGAAATATAAAAATAGTTTAATTGTAATAAAATTTAGGAGGCAGGGGTAATGTGGTCAATAAAAGGGTAATGCAGTAAAATACCAGTTAGAAGTGGGGGTGAAAGGGTAAAAATAAAGGAATAGAACATTCTAGATAGGGGAAAAAGGTTTAATTCTGTATTCATAAGGGGTTTTAAATCGATTAGCTAACAAATAATAGGGGTTCAATTGAAATAAAAGAGGGACTGATTGATAAAATCTGAAATTTAAACTTCCCTCTCTTTTTGTTCTATAAATAGGCCTCACTTGGCCTCTTTGAATAAGTTTTGAAAATCTGAAATCCTCTTGAATCATCTCTGCAATTTTAAGCCTTCAGAAACTCTTCATTTCCAAAATTCAAAACAAAAATTTAAAAAAATAATAGAAGTAATTCGAAGATTCTACTGTTACATTAGTTTCTCATATCAGTTCGAAGATTATTTGGTGTTGTTTGTCAATTTATATGTTGTTATTGCTGTTGATCTGTTACGGTTGTTGGGTTTAAGTCTGCTAATTCTGGAGCTATGATCGATTTGCTGATTGAATTCTACTGTTGATCCTTATTTTCGATTTTCAAATTAGAATCTCATTGATCTCCGTTTATTTCCAGGTACAACTTTATACTTGCTGATGTAATTCAAGTCGATGAAGTTAGAATAAAAATGATTATGTGTTATTTCAATTTATTTTTCACTTTATAATTGATCCGATTAGAAGTCCATGTATTTATTAGGAATAGTTTGAGTATGTAACTAAACTATAAACTCATACTGTTTGAACTTTACAATATTTTAGTTTATTACCGTAAAAGTAGTCGTATTTAAAGCATATTAACTATAGGATTATATAGATCTCTATATTAGATTAAGGATAGTAGTGGATTTGAAATGATATCAGAATTTGATTTAGCTGAAAGTTGTTAGATCTTAAATGATTACAAATAGCCAGTTTATAATGAGATTTAAAAATCGTTTTGAAAGCTTCAATTTGTTTTAACCTAGTTTCAATTGAAAAAAAAAGCTAACAATTACTTCACTAATTTCGGATTTACTCTTAGTGATAATAATTTCATTAATAATTCAATTCATATCTAATTTGACTTCAAAATTGGTGCTTATTTGAATTCTGTCTTAGTAATATGTAGAAATACTGGTAGGTAAATAACTAATGAACGTGAATATAAAAAAATGCTAAAGTCTCTTAGTTAATTTGTACGGTGTTATGGAAAAGCTATATAGGTTAATCTTAAAATTCTACTCTTTTGTTCAATGTTCATGTTAAAATTCAGATCAGTATAAGGCCTAATAGCCTGAGAGAATTCAGCCTGATATAATTTTGAGGCTTACCTGATCTTGCTGGGCCCAAAAATAGTGAGGCCCAAAACCTGATGAAATGTTCTATGGGGCCAAACCACACTGAAGGCTTGAAGCTAGTGTAAATATAGCATTATAAAATTCCAACGGGATTAAGCAGTTAATTTTAGGCCTATTAAACCACTGTGTAAGACATGGGCTCGAATGCCAAGCCCAAATAGCCGCCTGCCGTTTTCAGGCCCACGGTTGGCCTGCCCTTTGTGCACACTTGTAATGATATCTTTGTATAGGTTATGCTCAAAGCACAATAGATATGAGAACTCAAATAATAAAATGTTCAAATAGTTCTTAAAATAATTAACTAGGATTTTCTTTTTTTTTTCAGATGCAAGACCAAAATAGAAAACTTAGTTGTGCTAGGTATAACCTTTAATAATAAAAATGTGACGAGCCTTGCCAAAAATAAAAATATACAATTGCGGGGCCCTCAATAATTTTTAACAAAATTTTAGAAGTGGAAGGACCGTTTAGCGAATTTCACGGTCTTTCCCAAAGCTAACAAATACGTAGATGCTTTAGGAGCGGTTTTTAATAATATTACCTTCTTAAATACGGGTGTACATTTATGTGACCCAAATCTAAATCTCAACGAAGCAGAAATGTGTTAAAGGCCACAGCCGTACTGGTACAGTGTAGTCCGAAATGCGTTTTCAGGACGTTGCAATTCTTGTAAAATTTCTATAATGAAAGCGGGCCATTAAAGACACATAAAAAATAGAGTATGTATAGAAATCAGATAAAAGCAAATACAACAATTGAGTGACCGTGCTTGAACCACGGAATTCGGGAATGCCTAACACCTTCTCCCGGATTAACAGAATTCCTTATCCGGATTTCTGGTTCGCGGACTGTTAACAGAGTCAAACCCTTTCCTCAATTCGGGATTAAAACCGGTGACTTGGGACACCATAAATTTCCCAAGTGGCGACTCTAAAATCTTAATAACGAATCCCGTTTCGACTGTCGTTTAAGTGAAAAAACTCCTTTACGCCCTCACGGGGGTGTAAGCGTAAAAAAGAGGTGCGACAATCCCAAATTCTACAGTATGAATACATATTATACCTCAAGTACCCAATAATTCCACAAAAGATATTCTAAAATTCCCCTGTGCCATCAAACACTCAGATATCAGCAGTCGATCTAGCAAGAAAGCATCGCAATACTAACGTGGTATCATCAACCTAATCACATTACCCTTTTTCCTAGACATTTACTCTCGCCAAATCACTTCCGATTAGCAGTACCATTTCCTTGATTACCTGAGGCTACCCGTTGCCTAATAATTTTATGAACTTCTTTTCTAAATTGAACTGTAACTCATCTAGTCAAGAACTCCCACTAATCCCATTTGGAAGAAAATAACCACACAGCCCACGCTTCGCATGCCCGTAGAAAGATATATACATCTCCAAACCACGGTAAAACACAACAAGAATTTTCTCCCAATTCCATTTGCACAAGCCAAACTGCCAAGACTGAATCCTTCTACCTAAGCCAAGCTAAGCAAGCTGTCAGAACTCAAGGGCTTTGCTGCAAAATACCTGTAAAGGCTCATTACCTCGAACACATACGAAGAATTAATCATATCCTTACCATACCGATTTGGTCCACTATCAAGCTATTCCATCTATAGAATTTCCCTTCTGATTCATCATCAACTGGATAGTCCCTCTTACTGCAGCACAACAGTTCCTCAACCCAGGCTCACTACATGAGACCCAAGCACAAGACCACACTGTCTAAGACCCATAAGCCACTGAATACTCCCTCAAATATTTTCAGAAATACCACATTCCAGAATACTTTACTTGAAAAACTTCCTTCGAATCTAAATTCGTCACCATTACTTTCCAGATACCAATACATAGGATCCCATAATCAACATAAAAATACCACAAGTCTTGACCTTTTCCAATGAAAACACAGTCTCTACCCACATACACAACCTTAAGACACCTGGTTGTTATATGTAGAATCTTGAACACATTAAAACCATTCTCGATTGTCATTCACTCTTATACAACTGCAAATTACCTGACTTAACGAACACAACCACTCGTGCCTTATTGGCACTACGGTACCACAAAATGAGGTCCTCATCACAATACAACCAAGCAACTTCCTGCTCTATACACCGAGCGTTCTTTACCAATAACAACTCTAGACATCCTATGATTCTCATACCCTATGGAACATAATATAACCTTTGTCAAAATTTTTCTTTTACTCTAGCCATAGTTGGCTCACCCGCACGCTCCAACTGAAGCTAACTAGCACATGCCCGTACAATTAGCTAATTAATAGCAAACTCCCCAACTTGGCTCGAAGCCATATATCAAGACACACTTGACAACATAACACTTTTACTCTAATGATGCCACAACACCGCAGTGAGATTAAACTCAAATCACGTACAAATTTGTGAAAACACAGATCATCTAGTACTGTAATCCTCTACAAATCCCGCATTCATCCCCATATCAGTTGAGTCCACTCTCTTAAGTGACCTAAATTTTCAAATTACAACACGTACACTTCAATTTCACATAAGATCTTCTAACATACACATAAGGATCATGCCACTTAAGAACACTCCAAAGGAGATAACCCACCTGCTTTGCCTCAATTTATTATTTCAGCATACTTCCACCGTCATACACATTACACAATTATTTAGTCTTCCTGGGTCTGTACTCATACCGCCACATGAAATGCACTACACTCCCTAACTAGGAGACACGAAAATATTCTTCACGCGCCTATAACTCGGGCTACACATCAAATCACAATAGGAATCAAACACTTAACAGTTTATCTATTATCCAGCTGACTTCTTCATCACTACCAAGCCGTATAAATACATCTCGCAGTACTAAAATACTCATCACATGGATATCCAACCACCAACCCGGCTAATAGGGACAATACCGAACATATAAGTTCAAATCACTTGCTCATACAATTAGCATCTCGATGTTCAAGCCATAGGCAAGGATCCGGCCTCAAGTCCTCCAGACTGGCCCGACATCAAACTCAGAGAGATCACATATTGCCCCTGGATCGGGGAATCACAAGCCATCAAGGCACATCTAATACTGAGTGCTAATGTGCGCATAAAAACGTGTGGAAGGAATTTCAAGAGTTTCTTTTCAAGCTGAATCAAGGACGCATGATAAGAATTCAAGAATGTGAAGTTTTCCTAAAGGTTCTGCAGCCTCTCGAGGATAAATACAGATGTCTCCGTACCGATGCGTGAGACTCCACTAAACCTGCTCATGACTCATGAGACCTAGTAACCTAGGCTCTAATACCAACTTGTCACGACCCAATTCCCCAAACCTGATCGTGATGACACCTCTCATGAAGACAAGGCCAGCCAACAGAATAACAATGCCTCTTTTAACAGTTACTTAGCATGAATAAGTCTAAATCATAGATAATGAAATCATATTGCGGAACAAATGTGATAAAACAGAGAACCCATCCAGAATCATCCCGAAATCGGGTTGTCACAAGTCACGAGCATCTAGAAGGATTTTTGATACAACTATAATGCCTGTAATACATAGAATAAAATATAGAATCAAAAGGAAGAAAACCGGTGCCGCGAACGCTGGCGGTCACCTTGCTCAGCTACAATAGCAAATCCTCAACCAGCTCAAACCCGCTACCGGGTAAACCAATACCTACATCTGCATGCGAGGTGCAGGGAGTAAAGTGAGTACTCCAACTTAGTGAGTAATAAAGGAAAATAATAACTGAGCAGCAAGAAACCAAGTAATGCAAGCCATCATGCTATATAGAACAGTGTAACCCTTTGAGAAAATAGTGAAACCATGAAATTTTTAGAAATATCTGGGCTCAGTTTAAAACCACTTTTGAAAATATCTTTTTCCAACAGTTAAGCAAATGATTGCGAAACAGATAGTGCAAGTCAGCACAAAAGTCAGCCCCTCGGGCACAACACTCCATTAACAAATAACACCATGGTATCAGGTAAGCAGTGCAAGAAGTAGCATAAAAGCCAATGAAATGCGAGTGCTAGAATGTCGTGACAAATAATACAAATAGGAAAAAATGCATGAGTGCAATGCAATGCATATGATGGTACACTCCGGTACCCACTGCGGCGTGCAGCCCGAGCCATCCATATATTTAACATCGATGGCGCTCACTGGGAGTGTGTACAGACTCCGAAGGGGCTCCTACAGCCCAAGCGCAATATCAAGCCATCTCGTGATATCAACCAGGCCCTCAGCCTCAAAATAAATATAACACCGCTGTGGCGTGCAGCCCGATCCATGCTCAGTCTAGAAATGCACATGTACCACTGCTGCGGCGCGTAGCCCGATCCATGCTCCGTCCATAAATGCACATAAGCCACTTGGGCAATATTAACATGATAGTTCTCAGCTCAAAACATCAATAAAATATTGTTTAAGTTTTCAAATCTTAGAAAAATGGCTGAGTTTGCAAAAAAGTATTAAAACATTGGACTGAGATCAAATAATATGCAAAGTAATGCGAAAACAGTGATATCAATCCCTGAAGGATTCACATAGTTGGCACGAAGCCCAAACATGGCAATCAACCAAAATTATGATGATAACATATAGTTTTAGTCAAATACATAGTAATTTCATCAATCGGGACGGACCAAGTCACAATCCCCAATGGTGCTCTACCCCACGCTCGCTATCTGGCGAGCAATTCACCCCAATACAGCACTATGATGTGCAAATCTGGGGTTTCAAACCCTCATACTATCATTTACAGTCATTACTCACCTCGAACCTGTGAAATCTCTAGCTTGCGATGACTTTGCCTCAAAAATCAGCCTCCACGCACGTCGAATCTAACCAAAATCATAGCGAATACATCACAATATGCTAAGGAAACATAAGCTGATCGAAAAGACTTGAAAATCACGAAGTTGGCAAAACCCGAGCCCCGGGTCCACTTCTCAAAAAATTACAAAATTCATATTACCGGATTCCTTATCACGCCACGAGTTCATACATACCAAGAACTCTCAAATCCTAGTTCAATTGACCCATCAAATCCCCAAATCAAATTTCAAAATCTCAAGCCCTAGTTCATCAATTTTAGGCTTAATTCCATGAATTTCTAGGTTAATTTCGCATAAAAATCATGTTTAAAGTTCAAAATCTTACCTCCAATAATTACCAGTTGAAACCCTCTTTAATTGCAGTCCAAAAGCTCTCAAAGATGCCCAACAATGGTAGAAATTAACTTGGACTCGCGGAGGAAATGTTTTAAAACCCTTCTGCCAAGCTCAGCTTTACCTTCTATGCGATCGCGGTCCAAGGCACGCGATTGGGGAGAACAAATTTCCCTGGCCTCAAAATTGTCCTATACGATCGCGACCAACTTCATGCGATCGCCAAGCTTTAGCACCCAACTCTATGAGGTCACAGACCAGCTTATGCGAACATAGAGAACAGATCTCCTGGGCCCCCAAATCTTTATACGCGATCGCGTACACACAACTGCGATCGCGCAGCTTCAACCTATACAATTACGCGAACGCATACCCATCACTGCGAATGCGAAGGGCAATTCGCCAGCCCCAATTTTCCTTCTACGCTATCGCAGCTCGAATCACGCGATCCCGATGACTTAAAACTTGCAACACCTGGAAAATGAAAAACCTGCAACTTTTCAACCTCAAAACTAGCCCGTTAGACCATCCGAAACTCACCTGAGGCCCCCAGGACCTCAACCAAAAGCACCTACAAGTCTTAAAACATTATCCAAACTTGTTCCAATCATCAAAACACATCAAACAACACTAAAATCATCAATTCTCATCGGATTCAAGCCTAAATTCTTTAAAAACTTCCGAAACACGCATTCGATAAAATACCGAACCAAATCACCTCCGAATAACCTAAAATTTTGCACACACATCTAAAATCACCTAACAAAGCTACTACAACTCTCGGAATTCCATTCCGACCTTCGGATCAAAATCTCACCCATCAACCGGAATTCGCGCTTCTACACCAGACCTCCAAAATCAATTCTGATCGCACTCCTAAGTCACAAATCATGCCCCAAAACTAACCAAATTACCGAAAATCACACCCGAGCCCTCTAACTCAGTAGTCAATACTTTGTTGACTTTTTCCAAAACAAGCCTTCCTTAAAGAGAGTAAGTGCGTCATTTCTACCAAAATAAATCTGAATCACCTATAACACACCAAATACTGATAATAAAACATGAATAAGCATAAAATGGGGGAAACGGAGTGATAACTCATGAGACGACCGGCCAGGTCGTCACATACCTTCCCCTCGGTCAACTGAATTCCTTACACAGTCTTCTGTTTCGTAGATCATAATTAAGAGTCAAAACTTCCTTTTGAAGGGGGATTCAAATAAATGGTGACTCAGAACACCAAAACTCAATTTCAAGTGGCGACTCTAAATAATAAATAATCCGTTTTCAAAATGTCACTTCAATTGGAAAAACTCTTCTAACTCAACCTTGTAATAGGGTTGTGTGAGAAAAAAGTAGTGTGACAGCTATGGCGACTCTGCTGGTGATATTAATAAGAATTCGACCTTTGTACATTGACTCTTGTTTGGCTTTTATCATGTTTTATTATTGTGTTTAGCAGCCTAATGTGCTATTTGTCGCTTATTTACCGCTTTAATATTTATTTGAACTGTGATATAAATTGTATCCTCTCTCACACCACTCTGAGTCTTTTGATAGGTAGTTTTGTTGTGCTTGCCTACCAGCATCACAAAATTTCTGTCTTGAGATAAAGTTAGTTTCCTACCAGCTTCTGGTGAAGGATTTAGTCACACATGTTTAGGCGGGAGAGCCGTTAGCTAGCCAGTGTTGTTTTACTACTGGTAACGCTTGATGCTTCTCGGCTTGGGTTGTCCACCCGGGTAAGCCAGGTCTAGAGGCCATCTCCTTTAGGATTTGAAAATGTAGAAGAACAAGCCACACACAATGAATATCCCTAGTAGGCTACGCTTTATTTGCATCATCTGCATTGGACTTAGTAGGACTTGGCACAGGGGACAGACCCGTCTAGGACATGTACCAATTTTTCGAACCAACATATTTATCTTTATGTTCTATATGTAATATTATTTGGTAGGCTTCACTCAAATGTTGACCGGCTTTAGGATAGACTAATTGAATAGAGGAGAGAGAAAAAAAGAAAATTTCTAAGTTTTCATAAAATACTTGGTTTTTTAAATAAAATTTTGAAGGGTTTTGGAATGTAAAATAACAATTTTCAAAATAGTTTTTTTAGTTATTTTAACAAAACTACGCGGGTCTGATTCTCATCGGATGTGAGATACGTAGGCAAACCTCATTGGTTCCGGACCCCAATTTTCAAAAATTCAAAAAAATACTTTCCTTTAATTCCTTCTTTAGATGTTTTTCTTTGAGACATCAAATTTAAAAATCCATAAAGAATTTCTTTCTTTTTTTAAAAGTCCTTCTTTCAAAAAAAAATGTTCAAAACCCAAAAATATTTTCTTATTGTAGAAGTTCTGATAGTCCGAGTTCACATAAGAAAAAGAAAAAGGGAAAAAAAACAAAGAGAGTTAGTTTATTTATTTTATTTTTGATCTTTTCGAACTACGCAAGATCTGATTCATGTCTCCACATGATACGTAGGCAACCCACATCAGGTTCGATCGAATCATTTTGAAAAAAAGAAAAAGAAAAAAAGAGAATAAAGTTGTAAAAAAGAAGAAAAAATTAAAAAAGAGAGTGTTTATTTTAATACGCTTGTTGTTTTGAAATAGAAGCTAATTAAATGTGGTTGGTTTTTTGGTTTGCAATAGCGAGTCACGCAAACAATCCAAGATCCTCGGAAGTAAAAGCATCTTCTCAACAAATGGAACAAGTACCATTGTTGTTGATTCAAGATCAAGAAAAGGCAAGTACGCAAGTTGGTGGTGAAAAATAAAAAATAAAAGGCAAATGTGGAATTCACTTTTCCAAATTTGAGCAATAGGACATGACCTACTCGGGATGATTTGATGATGGGGAATTTGATCCAGTATTGAAAGTCATAGTAGCCATTGTCGCGGCAGAAGAGAAATCGAAAAACGTGCGCCAAACAAGAAACTTTCTCTATCAGAGTGGAGTCTCAGTAGTCGGTCTTGCTATCTCTTCTGCCTTTTGAGTTTTGTCAATGTGTCATCCGAATGGTTTTACTTTACTGTCTTACATTCTGATGTAAATCCTTCTATTTTTTTTATATTCAAATAAATGAAATCAATATTTCATCATCCATGAATGTCTCTTTTCTTAATCTTGTCACCTTCCTTATTCTCTTTTAAGTTCTGTAAATGCAGATTTTAATAACATGACATGCTTGCGGACTTCATGCCTAGATCCTAAAATGCTGTCAGATTTCGAAATAATGAATCAAGAAGCGTAATGTGTTGAAGATGAGGCTTGTAAGAAAATAAAATTGAACCAAAAATGAGATTCCCTCTCTTCGGATCATTGTTGAAGCCGAGATCAATGATGAAGATTTAGTCAATACCCGATTGAAACATTATCTTTGACTGATCGAAAGTGATTGGCCGGAGTCTTTCATGGGCAGTTGTACAACAAAGAGTGGCCCATGCTTACAACAAGAATGTACGGCCCAAGAAATTCGAAATGGGGCAACCTGTCCTAAGTCTCCCGTACCATGAAGAAGCTAAGGAAAAATTTGTTTCAAATTGCAAAGGTCCATACACTATAATAAGAATATTGACAAATGGAGCACTATATTTGGGAGACATCGAAGGAAATGTCCCCGAGACAACAGTCAAATCATATGCAGTCAGAAGGTACTATGTTTGACTCACTACTCGGTGTTAACATTCTTTGATTGGGATGCCGAAGGCTTTCTTTCTCACTACATAAATACCATCAACCCTTTTGCATACCCTTTGAGCCGGTTCCCTCTCTTTGATTACCCTCTTTGGAATCTGAAAGTTATTATTAAAAAATGACAAAGAAAAAAAATTAAAAAAACAACCAAAAAAAGGAAAAAAAAAAGAAACAAAAGATAACAAACAAAAAAAAATCAAAAATAGAGTTTTCTGAACTACGTTCGACTTGATTCCGAAAGGATACGTATGCAGCCTCTCTTTAAGGTTCAGTCACACTAAAATAGAAATCCAAATTCCTCAAAAAGTGAAACTAGGGTAGATATTATAATGTTTCGATAATGGTTTTTCCTGAAAGGTTCCAAAGTTGTAATTCAATCCAAATTCTTTTAAACCAAATCCTTTTAAGTCCTTCCGATCAATCGGCGATAATGTTCTAGAATCGGAGGATACGATTAACTGGATCAGATGCAACCAAATGAGAGAAATAAAATAAGAGAGTCCTATTGGTGAAAACCATCATTGGCACTGTAGGGCGATGGTGAGTAGAGAAAATAAAAATGAGAGAATCTTATTAGTGAAAATCCGCAACGAGCACTCTAAGACGATGGCGAAAAGAAAAATGAGAGAGATCAGCTAGTGAAAACTCGCAAAGGGCACTGTTGATCGAAAAGAGGATCCACACAACCATGGAATCAACACAATCATGAGTAAGGTTTCCCACTTTTAAGTCAAAAATTGTGATGAGTTTCTGAGAATTAGACGGCTTATACAGATCATGCATCCAGTTGAAAAGGCATGTCATATTCATTGAAGTCTGCATATACTCCTAGATAAGTCCGTATTTCTGTTCCCCAAAAGGGATGTCTCTTGTTTTAACCTCATTCTCTGTTCTATTTTTTTTCTTTGAATCCCTTTCGGTGTAACTTTGTTCCAAAAATAAGGAAAAAAAAGATGGCAAGACCGATTTACAAGGTTCTCGTTTGAAGCGAGCTGATATATTCAAAAGGCACCCAACCTCGACAAGGGCATCAAGTCAACCCCGACTGCCCATAATTGGCCGATACTTTGAAATGGAAAACATTGAAAGAAGTCAAAAGCGAAATGCTCACAAAGGCAACATAAAGTTGAAAAATGGTAAGTACCGTCATGGCAAAGTTTGGAAAAGCAAAAGGCTCTCCATAGCCAGAAACGCAGTTGTTATTCAGAAAATTACCAGTTGCACTTGAAATCATTAAAGAAGATGAACCGAGATCAAGCGAGTGAAATAATGAATGCCACAAACCGACCACAATTTTAAAACTAATGAATCTTTCTTTGTTCAAAATAGGAAAAAATAATTTTAGGAAATAATTCGTGAAAAGGTGAACACCGCCAAGTGAAGTTCTTAAATCTTTGATTTTCTTCCAATATAAATATAATTATTTTATTTTTAGTTTCATTGTAGGGAACCAATACCCTATCTTCAATACAGGGTACTAAATCTACTGGCTGCATTATTTTCTGCCAACATAGGGTACGATATCCCCTAGTTGCATTTTAGAGCGCCACGAGCCTCGTCATATTGCCAACATAGGATACTACATCCCCCGGTTGCCTTCTTTCTTGTTAACACAGGGTACAATATCCCCTATTATTTATATTAAAAAAAAGTATCTTTTCAATTTTTTATTCTACAATAGTAAAGATAGTTTAATGTGTTTTCAATAACTCACAAAAATTTCCTTGTGCAAACTGGGGAAGAAAATTTTTATTCGTTTTGTTTTTTGTGATGGCTTGTAGGTTTTTCTACAAAGCACGGATTGGAGGTGCAAAAAGTAAGATTCCAGCTCTTGCCAGAGAAAGTGGAACATGTGATCTTAGTGCTAGTTGCAACCAGCTTTGACATAATGCATGCAGAGACATATGATCAAGATCCATCTTCCCATCATCTGATCAAGAAACAAGCCTGAGAGAATATTTCATAGTCTTTTGCATCGAGATCATCAAGTTTCAGTCTAAACTCAATGGGAGAAGCAACTCAAGAATCAAAACAAGACTCCAGATGGAATTTAGATAGGAATTTTGTAACTCTTAGATTTCAAGAGTATGTAATTTTCTTTTCATTTTGATGTAATATAAGGAACCTCGGATTAGAACCTCCACGAAACATTAGTGGACTCTCCATCTAAGAATACTCCATCACTCTTCTTTCACCTGAACTACACGTGACCTGATTCCCTTATAACCCGGGATATGTAGGATGCCTAAAACCAAGGCTTGATCGTATTTTTTATCTTCTTTTCCCTTTTAAATAATAGTAAGGCCAAAATTATTCGCCTTGTTCATTTTCATTGCCTAAAAACTCTTCATTTTTCCAAGCAAAGAGGGGCGTGCTATGAACACCTAATTTTCGGTAAATGGGAATATCAAGCTATATTCCTAATGTTAAGAGGTCTACAAAGCTTCTCAAATGCGTCAGGGTTAACTTCTAATGCTGCCAAGTCTAATGTATTCAGTGCAAACATGGAGGAACAAGATTTGCAGAACCTATGTGAACTAACATGCTACAAGAGGGGTCACTACCATTTAGGTACCTTGGAGTGCCCATCTCACTAAAGAAGCTGACAGCAATGGACTGTGAAGTGCTTGTGGACAAGATGACAATGAAAGTTAAAAGTTGGGGCTCAAGGAACTTGTCATATGCAGGGAGAGTTATTTTGGTGAATGATGTGTTAATGCACATACACACATACTGGGCATCTATCCTTGTTCTGCCCAAGAAAGTGATAAAGAATATCATAGGGGTATGTAGATGTTTTATATGGGATGGGAAAGTCTACTCCAACAAGCCACCTCTTGTAGCATGGGATTTGGTTTGCAAAACAAAAAAGACAAGGAGGATTGGGAGTGAAGGATATTGTAGAATGGAATGAAGCAGCTATAGCAAAATATATATGGAATATAGCAGCTAAAACAGACAACATGTGGGTGAGATGGGTGAATCACATATACTTAAAAGGAAGGGACTAGTGGCAATATAAAGTACCTACAGATTGTAGTTGGTACTGGAGGAAAATATGTTCTATAAGAGATAAATTTGCTGGGGGGTACATATATAATCATTGGCTAAAGGCTAATGGTGTATATACTATTAAGAGTGGTCATGACTGGAAGAAAGGGGCAAAGGAGGACTGGCCTTGGCGACGCTAGGTATGGAATAAACTGAACATGCCTAAGTACAGTATGATATGCTGGCTGGTGGCACATAACAGACTCATGACGAAGGAAATTGTGTATAGAATGGGCATCAGTCAAGACAGTTTGTGCGTGATATGTGGAAGACCAGAAGAAACAATTAATCACTTATTCTTTAATTGTCCACTGGTGAGGAGATGTATAGAAGACATACGGAGGTGGCTAAATATAGGTACTAGAAATCTGGAGATACAGGGGTTGGGAAGAAGACTGACCAGGAAGATTAAAGGGAAAGCATGTAGGGCTGTGGTGCTATCTGCACTATCAACAACTGTGTATCACATATGAAAAGCTAGAAATACAGGTTTCTGGGAACAAAAGGTGTTTCAACCTACGGATATAATAAAGCAGATTAAGCAAGATTGCAAGTTAGGAGAAATGGAAGCCATAAGAAGCAGTCAAACCAATAGTAAGAAGAAATGGATAGAAAACATCTTTAGAGGAAATGTATAGATTAGATGTAAATAAATGATAGGAAGGACAGTTAGAGAGTAGCCTAAATGTTTTTGAGATGTAATTTTGACAAGAGATTTATAAAAAGTTTTTTCGTTCGACCAAAAAAAGAACACCTAATTTTTGACCACATCCAAATTCTATATTATTTTAATGTAAATATTTCTTTTTAGGTTTAATGTTGATATTTTAAACTTTTATCATTCTCTTAATAGGTTTATTATAAATAAAAAAAACTACAAAAAATATTCACATACTTATAGTACATATTTTGTTTCTATTTGTAAAGAGAAGAAGAAAATGAACAAAAAAAAAATATTTGATTTCATTTAATTAGAATTTTAATAAGTAATTTATGGCATTTTTTAGTATTATTTAAAGTACATGTAAATATTTAATTTTATTTATATTGTAAGCAATATTAGTTAATCTTCTTATATTTATAGTTTAATTTATCTTTTAAAATATAAAAGGAAAAAAAGATTAATTAATAAAAAAAATCCCATTTTCCCCATACACCTCACGTCCTATTCTCCACTTCCCCATTTTCCTCCACTTCAAAACCCACGTGCCCCACTCCCTCACGCCTCAACCCCATATCACATAACTCCCTTTTGGAAAACTCCTTTGACGTGAGATGAAAAGCCTAACAATTCTTCTATTTAAGAACAGAAGATAACAAGAGAAGGTGGGGGGGGGGGGGGGGTTTCCATTTTTATTAGCAGAAAAGAAGAAATTAAGCATTGATTTTAGTCTAATTAAGAGCACTGAGATTTTCATACACAGACACACACACACTGGTTTGCTCACAAAAGGTTTCTTCACTATCTTTCTTAGTAGACTGAGTTTTGAAATAGAGAACGTTTGAGACCGGGTTTGAGGTTTCCGGTTAGTGATTTCATTCATGATCTCCGGTCTTGGTTCTATTCCGATAGAGCGTTGAATTTCTCTATTTTAATTTTCTACAAAAGGTCAGACCAACATTTTGCTAGTATTTTAAATTATCCCATGAGTAAATATATAATTTTCAAGCTTCTCAATATTTAATGTTAGTTTGGTAAGGATATTAATTTTTTGTATGTTATCATGTCATCTCCATTTTAATCCAACGAATCTTTGTATTAGCATTTTTTTGGTAGTCATTATCTTTATTAGATAATCCAGGTTAATTATCTGTTTAAGTTAGTTTGCATTTAATTTGTGATAATAAATCAAATGAGATAATTTTTATTATTCTAACTTTACTTTGTAGTGCAGTGAGTGAATGAAACAATGTTTGTTTGAATTTAAGATTTTGAGTTGTTATCCCATTTGTCTAATTATTTGAACGTTTACAATGTTACCATTTTTATATTAGTTTAAAGTAATAGATTTTATCTTTCTATACTTTGTCTGATGTGAATGTAGTTGTGTAATTATTTTCCTTTGGAGTTTAAATTTAATTAGAATTATATAATATACCTTTGGCACATTAGATTATTTTCGAATGGAGTGTGAGTTGATTTTCTTTCAAAACAAAAAACAAATCGACTTAAACATAATTTTAGATGGTTCAATCATAAACGAGTGAGTAATATATCATCCTAAATAAGGTCGCAATTGTACGTCTCGGGATAAAAAAAATTTCAAGATCGAGGATATACGTCTTTACACAAACGTTTTAATAGAAATAAACTTTTCTTTAAACTAGTATGATTAGGCTCCAATCTTTTAGTTACGGAGCACAAGTTGATGTCACAAATACGTGTCTCGGTTTAGGCTAAGGTCGCGGATATGAATTTTAATTAAGGCTACTAAAACTTCAATAATTAAAAGTGTATTATAGGAAAAAGATGAAGTTAATAAATATAACTTTGTTTAAATTTAAATTAAGCCAAATAGTAAAATATACAAATAAATGTCTCGGATCTAAAACAATAAATAAATAAAATCCTCTAAATATGATGGAAATATTTTAGATGCACTTTAAATATTAGCCCATGTGTTCATACCTGAACCATGGATTGATATGCTTAAATAATAAAAGGATCATATGTGCATTCCGCGTCTCGATGCCTTTAGATTTAAAATAATTATTTTATAACCATGTGTACATTCCGTACCTTAGTTTAACATCTAACTTCAAAAAAATACCTTGTGTGCGTATCGCATCTGGGTCCAAATAATTAATAAAAATATAATAATTAAACGAAGTTGTAATAGACAAGCCATAACCAAATAAAACACAAGAATAGTCAAGAATTGATTTAAGCCTTACATTAGTCAATAAAAGCGACCGTGCTAGAACCACGAGACTCGAGGGGTGCCTTATACCTTTCCCTCGGTCAACTGAATTCCTTACTCAATCTTTTGTTTCGTAGACCATAATTAAGAGTCGAACCTTCCTTTTGAAAGGGAATTCAAATAAAAGGCGACTTGGAACACCAAAACTCAATTTCAAGTGGCGACTCTAAATAATAAATAATCTCTTTCCAAAACGTCACTTCAATTGGAAAAACTGTTCTAACTCAACCTTGTAATAGGGTTGTGTGAGAAAAAAGAGGTATGACAGGGTGATTTGTGTGCTATCCAATTTTCACTTAACTTGATTATAGAAGGACCTAGTTCTTCTATGTGTTCCAACTACTACTATTGCGGAACAATAAGTATAGAAAATAAAGAACACAGAGATTTTACATGGAAAAAACCTAGCTCAAAAGGTGAATAACCCATGACTTACCTTCCAGTAGGATTTTTCCACACTCTCCA
The DNA here is from genome assembly GCA_026770625.1 of Nicotiana glauca. Classification (NCBI taxonomy): domain Eukaryota; kingdom Viridiplantae; phylum Streptophyta; class Magnoliopsida; order Solanales; family Solanaceae; genus Nicotiana; species Nicotiana glauca. The sequence goes on from MU677593.1 coordinate 62,415, forward strand.
CTAAAATCACTGAGCCAAAAACAGCATTTACAAAAGCTTTTTGTAAACCTAGGATTAACTCTAATCCCGTTGTGGCACACAGCCTCAACTGTTGCAACAACTTCAAGTTAACTCTAACTTGAAAATTCTACGTACCTAATACAATTGCTTCTAAATAAGCAGAAAGGTACAATGTAAAATCACCTACTACAATTGAACTAGAATAAAAAGGCAGACACTTGGAACTGGTTCTTTTATCTGGTTCAAGTAGCTATAGGTTTGCACACTTGAATTCACGTAAATTGCTTGCATAATTGCCTTGCTATTTTTCTCTCAATTCATGTTTTACTTCTACTTATGTGCCTACCTATAAAAGAGAACAATACTGATACTTAAGGAGTTAGCAATTAGAGATTGACTAGGATACATACTACTCTTCCATGGTGGAAAAGTTCTAGTTGAGCTCATACTCTAACTCTCTCCTTTCCATAAACAGTGTTCTCTTTGTGCTAGGAGTCTTTCTCCTTATCCAATATACAACCTTTTCGATCATGATCAGGAGATATCACTTCTAATAAGTTTGGTTTATGTCCATCACATGCATCTCACATGTTTGGGCTGATCACAACTGTGCTTCACAAGATGGACCCTGGTCCATGTCTGAGTTCCTTTGTCAGTCTTCAAAACTCTACCTTTACTTGGGCGAACAAATTCTCCCCTTTTTATGATGATAAACTCTGTGTTTTTCACTCACTTAAGCCCTGTCAGAACTCAGCATATTCATTAACACATCGTTTAGAAAAATTCACTTATCATTAAGGACCGGGTTAATTAAGTTATAAAAATCAGTTATTCAGAATATGTAAAGCACAATAGCTCTTCCCCGTTTTGGCATCATTGAAAAGTTTCATAAACAAAGTGTGAGTCCCAGGATATAATAATTACTCATGGCCACTGGGGCAATTGCAAGTGCAATTATAGATCAATCATCAGTAATCCGACAAACATATTTAAACTATCGAAGAAATAATAACAGTCAACAAGAGCAAAAAACAGCAGATATCATTGATAGAAGATATCTCAACATCCTTTGCTCCACTCTCCTGCACTAGGGCTCTGACTTGCTGTTTATAGGTGTCTTCTTGGATGAACCACGTTCATATGGAATGGCAGTGATCTTGTAATCACAGGCAATCAAAGTGTTAATTCCAAAGTGATCTTTACTTGAGGCTATTTCCCTTTTCTTCAGTGGCACCTTGCAAAGATCAAGAACAGTAGTCAAAATGAATCCATAAGGAGTGGCATGGGCCTTGGAACCATTGATAACCCTATCTAGCAGTTTGATAATGAATGCAGGCCAGTTAATCTGCCTTGTTCTTTCAAGACACTCCATTAGTACCAAGTCCATGTAATGAGAAGCGTGTCTCCTTTCCTGTCGAGGAAACAAACACTTATTGACAAATTCAAACAAGACTTTGTGATGTGGCCTTATTTCACTCTTCTGAACATCCCTTGACTCATTCACATCTGCAGCATCACAGAACCTCCTGTTAATTTCAAGGGAAATAGGAAGGGAGTCCAGACAAGGCCACCTTTTCCTTGTGTACTGATGATACTGATGTCATCCAAATCCACTACTAAAAAGTAAATAGACATGGTTGCATGCAATATAATTTACCCAACTATGAGTGGGGGTCGAGTCCCACAGAGATCAATATGTAGGCGATTAGGAATGTAAGAAAAGTATCACTTATCGTGCAATGCCAAACAATAAGAATTTGGTTTTTGAAAATATTTTATATCTAAATGCGGAAATGTAAACTAACCTTGAAAGCAAGTAAAATGATCAATGGTTACAAGAATGAAAGCATCGGGAATTACACTCAAGTAACGATCCAATGTATTTCATGATTTTACGAATATGAGCAAGTTTATGTTAATTAGCCATGGGTAATAATTCTTAACTAGCTTCTTCCGAAGACTAACAAGACTTCCTAATTGAATTATCCCTAAAACAATTAAGAGATTAAGCACTCCTGGATATGGCTACAAGTAGTTCTATCCTACCCCTAGGAAGAATCTATAAAATGAGGGTTAACGCCTCAAGTTCTTGTTAATTAATCTTTCCCAACTCCAAATTATCTTTTTCAAAATTAATTCGAAGTTAATGGGCGAGTCCTAAGGTTAGATAATCCCTTTGTAAACACTAAAGAACAAGAATAACTAAAATAGCAACAACTCCCTTCATAAAAGAATAAAAATCATTAAATACATAAGCACAACAAGGTATTTAATCCACACTTTAAATATGAGTATTTCCATAAACAAGATTCAAGTGTTGGAAATAAATACTACACACTTAAATATTCAATGCAAAGCAAGAAAATGAAGAAATAAACATAAATGGGTAAGAAATCCTTAACCCCAAGCTTGAAATTTTCAAAACCCAAGCGTGTGTGCAAAACCCTAGATTCAATACTTCTTCTTCTCTAGTCTATGGAACTGAAAAATAAGCCAAAGATTTCCAAAGATCTGCTTGGTCGTGTATAAAAATAGTTTGGGGATTAAAAATGTGAAATTCCAGAATTTCCCAGGACTGAAGCTCGATCTTAGCAATTACGAACAAAGGTTCGCAATTCCTAACTATGCATGTGCTGCTTCACTTCGCATATGCGATGTATACTTCGCATTTGCGAAGGTTGATTAACCTGGTTGACTTCGCATTTGTGAACACTTCCTGATTTGCCTTACTTCACAATTCCCATGACATTCTCACAATTACCAATATTGTTGGATTCGCATTTCCTAAGTTTGTCGCAAATGCGACCACTGAGGGCATTGCCCAGATTTTTCCTCTTTTTAGCTTCATTTTTACTTGTCTTCACTTGGTTTCTTCACCATTAATCCTAAATCACATATGCCCTATAAAATTGAAGTAAATGATATTAAATACATGATTTTATAACTTAAACATAACAAAAGTATAGGTTTAAAGACAAGATAAGTTGATAAAATACCAACTTATCACATACCATTCAGAGGGTATGTCACAGATCTCACCTAGTTTCTTTGCATCAAAGTTCACTTGAACTCCTTTCACCAGGCTGCTAACTCTGCCATCCTTAACCTATGCATTTGCCATGTCCTCAATGATCTCATTATTGGCTAGCCTTCAATCCATCTGAAGGACCATGTCCTTCCAGCCCTGAGTAGCTAAGACATCCACCAGTCTCATTATTCCTGGTTCCACCAGATCTTTCAACAATTTACCCTTCAAAATATTTCTCTTGCCAAACTTGGCTAGCTTGTCTTGTTAACCATCAGACTCACTTTCATCTTCACCACTCCATTCCTCCTCTTCAGTAATTCTAACTTTTTTGTTTTTCACTGCAGACCTTGTCCTCTTGGCCAATAAGGGTTCATCGGTCTTAGATACAAAGGAATACTTCTTGGTAGAAGTCTTGGTCTTTGTGGGTTTGGGAGTTTGAAACTCCATTATGGTTTGTTCCTCCTGATGGAGCTGTTCCATCTCCTCAACATCAATAGCTTTCAGAGGACTCTGCAACCTTACCTTTTCCTTTATCCATCCTCTTCTTCTTGCTTTCAGCCAAAGCCTTTTGTAGTTCACTTTCACTCTGTTTCACCCTACTTCTTGTGGCTCTTCCCTTTGGTAAGGGAATTTCAGCAGTGTTTGGGGAATAAGCCTTTCTTTTCTTAGAAGGCTTTACAGTACTAGGAATCTTAGGTGTGGGTGTTCTCTTTTTCTTGGGATTATAACTGGCACCTACTTTTTTCAGAAAGCCTGTTAGGGTTTCTTCAATGAATGAACTAGGTTCATTCACACGAGAAATTAAATAGACCAAACCCTCAGCAACCTCCCCTGATCCACTTCCCCCTGTTTTCTTGCCACTTTCTTCTACAATTTCAACTTTAGCCCCACATATTGCTGGTATAATCATATTAGAAGGGGTGACGAATCAACCACTTCTACCCATGTTCCCCTCACATCACCGCTTGCACCCTCTCTCTCATTTTCTTTTTACCACCTCTTTTTCCTAATTCAGGCAACTCCACATTCCTGGAAGATACAATAAAAATAAACCTATTTTTTTTTAAGTTTTCAGCTAAAGCAGAACTTACCTTAGAAGGGAGGTTTTGAGCCTTCTCAGACCCAGGTTCTTCCCCCTCTTTCACAGATTTGAACGAATCATGTGAGTTCTCAGAATCTTGGGCTTGAGAAGCCTTCAATTATGCATTTAATCTCTTTGACAGCGCACCTGAGGCTACATTTTTTTGAGCTAGCATTTTGACACATCTTTTCTTGGGCTGGGGGTTTGTACTGGGTAGAGAAGGTGTGGATGAACCAGAAGAGGATGGTGATGGAGGAGTCCTTGGGCTATCTTGAGGGTTCGACACTGTAGCTGATGAGTTGATGGAGTTTGTGAGTTAGGCTTTTTGGAAAAGAAAATAATTGAGAGTGAAATAGATTGTTGATGGTTTTGAAATAGTAAGGGTGGCAGACGGTAATAATGGGTATTTAAAGGGAAAGAGTCATTTAATGGATAACGATAGCTTTAGTGATCAATTAGATGTCTAATCAACCTGAAACGGTAGTTTGAATGAACGGTTAGACTCCCTTAAATTTTAGGCAATTTTGTGGTGAGAACTCTAATAAGGTCAGAACGGGTTAAAAAAAAACGGATAGGATTTTCTAATGTGTTGAACAATGGTAGGACTCTTCTCGTGATTTAAAAATTTAATTTTCTAATTGTCCAGAGTATAAAAACATACCTCATTTTTCAGATGACAAATATTGATGAACTAGGTTCTTCTTTTAGAATTCTCTTGATCATGCCTCAATTGACCAAAATAGAGAAAATTTTGTTAGAGATCAATCAGTCATATCAGCACATGACATAAGAGTATACTATTTACAATATGAAACTGAGTAAGAATCAATCTAGTTATTTACACAAGTTCCAGATTTCCTAGCTACAAATTTTGTTTTTTTTTTCATTTCGTTGTGCATTCTGAGTTGGTCCAACTAGGTAATCTTAATAAACCCTAATTTTAACCTATTTGTTTCAAAGATTTTTTTACTCGGTGCTTTAGTAAAGATGTCAGCAATTTGTTTATCAGTAGCATAGAATTCTATTGCAATCAATCCTTTCTTATAGTTTTCCCTTAAGAAGTGATTCCAGACATCGATGTGCTTAGTCCTCTTATTATGAATTTGGCTCTTTGTCATGCTAATAACACTAGTGTTATCACAAAATATAGGGATGCAACCAACTTCTATGCTAAAATTCATCAGCCTCAGCAATAGATAAGATCACTAAATTCTGCTTTTTAGTAGCCAATAATACCAGACATAACCCAAGGAAGTGTGCCATACTTGAGGTGCTCTTCCTATCCAGCAGGAAACCTGGATAGCCAGCAACAACATATCCCACTAGATTAAAGTTACTACCCTTAGGGTACCAAAGGAAAAGATCAATAGTTCCTATCAAGTATCTCAGTATCCTCTTGACAGCAGTCAATTAAGATTCCCTAAGATTTGCCTGAAAACCAGCACAAAGCCCTACACTGAAAACTATGTCAAGTCTCCTGGCAGTAAGATACAAAAGTGAGCCAATCATACCCCTATACAACTTGTGATCAACAGATTAACCAGGTTCATCCATATCTAATTTAGAAGGTGTTGAAATGGGTGTGTCTATTTCCTTTTATTCATCCATTTTAAACCTCTTAATCAACTCTTTTGCATATTTCTACAGATGGATCATGGTTCCATTTGGGTTTTGTTTGATCTGTAAGCCTAAGAAAGTTAAGCTCACCCATCATACTCATTTCAAACTCACTCCCAATTAATTTTGAAAATTGTTTACTCAGTTTGTAAGTGGTTCCCCCAAAAATTATGTCATCGACATATATTTTTGCTACAAGAAGGTCCTTACCTTTTTATCTTAGGAATACAGTATTGTCAATTTTACCTCTTTTGTAGCCATGTTGAAGTAGGAATTTGGAAAATTGTTCATACCATGCTCTAGGAGCTTGCTTGAGTCCATAGAGAGCCTTGTCTAATTTATACACATGTTCCGAACACTCCTTGCTCTCAAACATTAGAGGTTGTTTGACAAACACTTCGTCCTTTAGCTAGCCATTTAGGAAGGCACTTTTGACATCCATCTGATGAAGAGTAAATTCCATGTGTGCTGCAAAGGCTATGAGGAGTCTTATTGCTTCTACTCTTTACACTGGAGCAAAGATCTCGTCATAGTCTATGCCTTCCTCTTGCTGTAAGCTTGAACCACCAACCTTGCCTTGTTTCTTGTAACTGTTCCATCTTCATCAATCTTGTTTCTGAAGAACCATTTAGTGCCAATTACTGATCTCTCCTTGGGTCTTAGAACCAGATGCCAAACTTGACTTCTTTCAAACCGATTCAGTTCTTCTTGCATTGCATTTACCCAATCTGCATCCTACAAAGCCTCAACAATATTTTTAGGTTCAATAAGAGATAAAAAAAACATCAAAAGCACACATATTCTTTAATTGTGATCTAGTTATAAATCCAAAGGTTGGATCAGTAATTATGTTCTCAATGGAATGGGAACTTTGATACCTGTAAGGTTTCACAACCAACTGGTCTATGTTTAATGATTCTCCCATGTTTTGTTGATGAGGAATAGGCTCATGGACAGGTTCCATTAGGGGATCAATTTCAGTTCTTCTTTGTTCAATTCCCCCAATCATGTTGCCCTAGATTGAAGAACCTGGTCCATCACATGTTCCTTCATTTGGTACATTTTCAACTTGAGCTGTAACTTCTTTTACCAGCTCAATAGCTTAATCTTCATGTTCATGTCTCTCAGAAAGAATGTTAGTTTCATCAAAAACTACATGTACACTTTCTTCTACACACTGTTGATACCCAATTTTTCCCTGTATATTTTTATACGCAAAATACTTTTAAAATCGTATATGTATGCATATATAAGTGTGCCCAAATATTTTAGTATTTTCCTAATTTTTAAAATATTTTTAAATCAATTTATTGCCATATTTTAGCAACAGAAAAATCGATTATTATTCCTCAAATTATCATTTTTGTAATTAATTTATATTATTCTCATATTTATCTCAAAATATAGCTAAGGTAAGTTTTTCATTTTTTTACAAATTTATTTAGTAATTTTAAAGCTAAATTACAAATAATTGCAATTTTAGCCCATTTTAAGAGTTTAATAGCATTTACAATTATAAAATATATTCCAGTATTTTTAATTTAATGATTATATATTATTTATTAATATAGTGGGTTCAATTTATTTCAAAAAAATAATTTTACTATTTTTATAAATTTAAAAGGAGAAGTGGCTATTTAATTGATAGCCTCATTTACATTTCAATTATAGCCAAAATCAACCACCCCAATAAACCAATTCCAATTTCTAATAGACCAGCCCAAGTCCTAATATATAACCCGACCCCTAACCTGTTAATAAAACCCGTCCGATTTTCTTTTGATCTAGGCCATTGATCATTTTAATCAACGGCCACGATTCCCCCTTACCATTTTAATTCACCCAAACTCCAACCCTAATTCATTTATCTCTAGAGACGCCACCTTGAAACCCCATCGTCTCTCAAACCCTCTCGAAACTTCGTCAACCCTAAACTTCTCCCATCGTTTTCAACCTTAAGACCCACCGGAAACCATGGCTCCTCCGGCCATGGTAACCTTATACTCACCCCATGTTACTCCTCTGTGCTCGATATTTGAAGAATCGAGGCCAGACCTCGAAGGTCTTCATCAAACCTGTGCCAGCTCGAGTTTTCATAGCCATCGGCCTTGCTCCGACGTATCCTGGTCCTATGAGCCTATCTCTGACCTTTCCGACCAAGATCGGACCTTTTCAAAGACTTTCTCATTCTAGGGTTCTTCTGAAACCCTAACTATTCGAGGGTTTTCTCCGATTTTTCTTAGATCTGTTAATATCTATGCTCTATTTGGTTTTTAAAATGATTTCCCCAATTTTTCTTTCAAAAATTACTTTTGAAATCACTTCTCTTCATTTTAGGGTTTTCTGAAATGCTTAAAATGTTTCTCCGATTTTCCGTTTCCTTTTCTTTTTGTGTATTTGTCTCTTCTGTGCTCTTATGTTTTTTTTTTCTACCATGCATGTTCTTCTATTATGTTCTTATAATTTTTCTCTTATCACGTATGTTCTTATACTGTGTTTTCGATATTCCGTTCTTTCTTCTACTGTGTTTCTATGCTATTTTTTCACATGCTTTCCCACTATGTTCTGCTATTTGCCTTCCACTATGGCCTAATGTGTTTCGCCTACTGTATCCTTCTACTATGTTCTTATGTGTTTACTGTTTCACTTCTACTTTACCTTATTTTAAGAGACCCGTTTAAGCATGTTTTTCTCTACTATTTCTTCTACTCTCATTGTGTTTTAAATTAATTTCTTCACTCCGTTTGCTTTGAACTCTCAACTATATTTGCTTGCTTTCTTATGAGTTTCTGAAAGAAATCTCTAAGCCTGTTTGACTACCTACTTCCTCATCTCTGTACTTGACTCGAAATGGAAACCCTAGAATTTGGGGGTTCTGCCGAGGTTGATCATGTGGTTGAACTAGGGTTCTATTTGAGAACCCTTAATTCTTTCGGATGAATTTTTGAGTCTATGAACTAAGTTTGAACTTCTTTGTTTGCATACAATTCTAAACTTTTTTAATTCCTTCTATGCTTGACTCTTCTACTGATTGGCATGCTAGTTCTTCGTGTTTAAGCGTGTCTGTATGCTTTTACATGTGTGATGAATCTTTCTCCAAAAAGGTTTTCTAACTTATGATTGATTCAAAATCTTTTTTTAGGTCTGATTGATTGATAATGATTTTCCTTAAGTAAAACCTTTCTTCACTTTCTCTGACTAGATTCATTCATACCAAATTCAAACCTTGTGATTTATTGGCTGTCAAATTATTTCCTTTCCTTAAATTGTGCAATCGTATACTATCAAGACCTTGTCCTTAAATAAACCTATATGTATTTACCCCTCTCGCACTGCATTGAAACGTGTTTGACTAATGTCTTTCCTTAATTAGTTTTGCCCGTTTAAAATCATATTCCCTTAATTAAAAGGAAACCTTGTGTAATTGATTTTCAAACTATTTTCTTACCTATTTGTGCTTGCTTTCTACACTATAAAAGGCACGACCCTTTCTACATAATGGACACAGTTAATTCAATACACACACTTTAGACTTCACACTTATAATCTCACAAACTCATACTTAGAGTATTCTTTATTATTGTCTACACTTTGGCTTTACAAGACTGCTGCTTTTTTTTTTTTGCTTGTTTCCTTGAGACTGGTATGTTCTAGTTTTGGTTTAAGCATCATCCCAATGTTTTTACTTTTAGCTTTTACATTCATATCTATTTTACTGTTTATGTGGAGTTGAAATGTCAATAAGCATGTTAATTTCCTTACATCTATTTTTGATGTGAATCTGTGACGACCCAACCAGTCGTCTCATGAGTAACCACTATATTTCCCCCAATTTCTACTTCTTTATGCTTCGTTATCCATGTTTTCATGTAGTCGAGTTGAATTGTTTGGGTTCACAGTGAATTTGATAAGAAATAAGAAACTTAGTCTCTTTTAGGAAGACTTAAGTTGGAAAAGTTAACCAGATGTTGACTTATGAGTTAGAGGGTTCGGATGTAAGTTCCGCTGGTTAAGTTAGTTTCAGGAGGTGATTTGTGACTTATGAGTGTGATCAGAATTGGTTTTGGAGGTCCGGTGAAGAATTAGGCTTGAATTGGCGAAGTTTGTATTTTGGCGAATTTCAGTTGATAGGTGAGATTTTGATCCGAGGATCGGAATGGAATTCCTAGTGTTGTTTTAGTTTCATTATGTGATTTGGGATGTGCGTGCAAAATTTTAGGTCATTTGGACGTGGTTTGGTTAGGTTTTTGATTGAAAGCATATTTCGAAACTTTTTTTAGAAACAGTTAGGCTTGAATCTGATGAATTTTGGGTAATTTGATGTTGTTTGGGCTGTTTTGATGATTGGAACAAGTTTGACTAAGGTATTGGGTCATGTCGGTGCTTTTGGGTGAGGTCCCGGGGGGCTCGGGGCGATTTCGGATGGCTAACAGGAAGATTTTGGACTTAGAGGTTTCACAAAAATCTGTTGCTTCTGGTGTTTTTGCACGTGCAGCTTGGGAACCACAATTGCGGTGCCACACGTGCATGAGCAAGGCCACAGACGCGAAGTTTGGCCTGGAGAGCAGTTTTCTTAGCGGTCAATGTGGGCCGCATCTGTGAAGCCTCCGATGCAGAAATTCTGTCGTAGAAGTGACTTTTGGATTTAATTGAGAAACCGATGGAACGGTGGGTTGGACCGCAAATGCAGTACCACATGTGCGGTAAAAGGGGTCGCAGATGTGAAAACCCCTGGGCAGAATGTATATATGTTTCTTCTCCGCGATTTTTGAAGGGCTTATTCATTTTTACTTCAGACTTAGAGGTTTTGGGCAATTGTGAAGAGGGATTTCAAGAGGAATTCAATAAGCTAAGGATTTTGGACCTAAAACACACTTCTATGTTAATATTTCATAGATTGAGACTGAAATTTAAGGAATTATTGGACTAAAAAGGGAGGTTTAGGGTTTGAGTCTAAGAGAGTTTAAATTGGGAATTTGAGTGGTCAATTGGACTCCGATTCTTGTGATTTTTATATGTATGAACTTGTGGAGAGATGAGGAATCTAATGATGTAAAAATTTTTGAGTTTCGAGAATTGGGACCGAGGCTCAGAATTTGCTAATTTCGGGATTTTTGATATTTTTTGATTGTTTTCACTCTAGTTTTGTTCCCTTAGCCTATTGTGATGTATTTGTTCTGATTTTGATTAGATTCAATGCATATGGAGGACGATTCAAGAGGCGAAGGCATCGCGAGCTAGATATTTAGTCGGTTCGAGGTGAGTAATGATGTTAAATGATGTCCTGAGGGTTTAAAACCCCAGATTTGCACATCGTACTGCTATAATGAGGTTGCTTGCACGCAGGATAGCGAGCATGGGGCAGAGCACCGTTGGGGATTGTGACTTGGTCCATTGTGACTGATGAATTTACCGCGTATTTGACTAAAACTACTTTGTTATCATCCTAACTTGGGTTGTTTCCCATACTTGGGCTTCGTTCCAACTGTTTGAACCCTATGAGGATTTTTATCACTATTTCCTTATTGTGTTAACGTATTACTTGAACTCAGTCCTATTGATTTCTACTGTTTTACAAACTCAACCACTTTTACTCATATTTGAAACTTAAATGATATTTCTAGATGACGTTTTGGGTTGAGAACTACTATTTTACTACTGCCCGAGGGGCTTGTGATGATTTGTGGACTGAGTGAGGCCGATGGCCATATGTGAGGGTATGTTGAGTGATGTGACACCAAGTGCCGAGAGATGATGCCACGAGGTGGCTTGATATAGCGCTTGGGCCGTAAGGGGCCCCTCCAGAGTGTGCACACCCACATTGAGCTCGAGTACCCATCTGATCTGAGAGTGAGCTTGAGGGGCTAATACTATACTGAGAGTGAGCCCAAGGGGCCGATGCTGTTCTAAGTGATTGACACTGTGCCATAAGGGTGGATTTCTACTTGTTATTTACCTGCTAAGTTACCTTTTACTTGTTTAAAAGAGATTTCATTGGGATTCTTCACTTATTTACTTATTTAACAGATTTTACATTTTGTTATAGATTTTCTTTGTGCCTTTACGTGTTTTCAAACTTTTAGCCATTATTTATACTTATTACTCACTAGGTCTGAGTACTCTCATTAGTCCCTGCACCGTGTGTGTAGATTCTGGCATTGCAAAGTCCGCTCCTGAATTCTGATCCTCCCAGTCCAGGCAATGATTTGGAGACTACAAGGTAGCTGTTGGCATCCACAGCCCCCATGCCTCCCTTATCTTATCATTTTTGTGTTTTTATAACTATTGTATCCAATTCAATATTCATTAGATTGGTATCAGACTTGTTACCGTTCATGACTTGTCACACCCCTGTTTGGCCTGTGTCGGGATGGTTTCTTCTGTCGTTATCTTTACTTCTGAAGATTGTGGTTACTATATCATGTTACAATTGTTTATGGTATTTAACTATTTAAAAGAGGTATTTCGTTTGGTTTGGCTGGCCTTGTCTTCACGAGAGGCGCCATCACGACCGAGTTTAGGAATTTCAGTCATGACAAGTTGGTATTAGAGCCTAGGTTACTATATTTCATGAGTCATGAGTGGGTTTAGTAGAGTCTCACAGACCAGTACAGAAACATTTGTATTTATCCTCGAGAGGCTGCAGAACCTTTTAGGAAACTTCACATTCTTGAAATTCTTGTCATGCGAACTTGTTGATGTGCGTGCTAAACTTTTGTTATTCTATTCTCTCACAAATGGCAAGGACTCGCGCTACCGGATGAGGTGGATGACCACCAGTGCCACCAACTGAGGCCACCAGAGGCCCTGGATACAGTCGTTGTCGTGGCAAAGGTAGAGTAGCGAGGGCAGCACTTGTTGATCCACCGGCTGCCCCAAATCCGAATCAGACTTCAGCTGCACCAGTTCAGGCATCAGCTGTGCCCATTGTGATTTCGAGTCTTCAGGAGACCTTGGCATAGATCTTGACAGTTTGCACTGGTCTGGCTTAGGTAATTTCAGCTATCACCTCAGTAGCTACTTCGAAGGCCGGGGGAGGCAACCAGACCCCTACTGCTTGCACACCTGAGACGGTAGTGCAGGGACTACAGACGCTAGAGGCCCCTTTAGCTCAGCTGGTAGTATCATTGTAGGAGTTCAAGGTTCCAATTATGCCGGAGGATGAGCAGTGTCGTCTTGAGAGGTTTGGTAGACTCCAACTTCCGACATTCAGTTGCGCTGAGGGCGAAGATGCCAAGGATTTTCTTGACAAGTGTCAGCGGATACTCCGTACAATAGGGATTCTTGAGTCTAGTGGTGTGGAATTTACCACCTTTCAGTTTACTGGGGCTGTCTTTACTTGGTGGGAGGATTTTAAGAGGCGTAGTCCTGTCGGTGTAACGCCTTTTACTTAGTAGCAGTTGTCTACTCTCTACTTGTAGAAGTATGTAGCGTAGTCCCACAGGAAGGAGCTGCTCAGACAGTTTGAGTTGCTGCGACAAGAAGATATGACGGTGTCCCAGTATGAGAAGAGGTTTACAAAGTTGGCTCTTCATGCCATTTGGATGGTTTCGACTGATCATAAAAGGATTAGGAGATTTGTTGATGTCCTTAACTACCATTTCCGTGTTCTTATGACTTGAGAGAGAGTATTGGGTGCTACGTTAGAGTAGGTGGTTGATATCGCTCGAGATATTTAGACGGTTCACCATTAGGATCGAGAGGAGAGGGAGGCCAAGAGGCCTCAAGGTTCTGGCTGTTTTAGTGGTGCTCCTTTGAGGGGCCAGTTCCACCATGGTAGAGGTCATTCTTTCAGGCCTGCTCAGTCTGCATGTTCAAAGTATTGAGGGGCATCTTCAGGTGGTGGTCATCATATGTCTCAGCAGGGTCAGTCTTTACTTAGCGCCCTCCCAGCTCAGAGTTTATCTCCTGCACCATCGGCTCAGGGTTCTTCTATGCCGAGTGCATTTACAAGTCATCTAAGTGCGAGGGGTTCCCTTCAGTCCCCTTCTCCAGTACCTAGGAGTTGTTTTGAGTGTGGAGAGTTTGGGCATATGTGGAGATAATGTCCTCGTCATGCTGCAAATTCGTCCTAGCAGAGGGGTCAACCTTCGATTTCTGCTCCAGCTACTTCACCACCCGCCCACCTAACTAGGGGTAGAGGTCAGACAGCCAGGGGTCGCCCGAGAGGGGGTGGTCAATGAGGGTGTGGTCAGGCCCGTTTTTATGCTATGCCAGACAGATTTGATGCCATTGCCTCCGATGCTGTCATTTTAGGTATTATTTCAATCTACTACAGTAATATCTCTATATTATTTGACCCCGGTTTCACCTATTCTTATATGTCCTCATTGTATGTGTGCGCCCCGAGAGTTTCTTGCTTTACCTGTTCAAGTGTCTACCCCGGTGGGCGATGCTGTTGTTGTGGACCGTGTCTATCGGTCATGTGTTATGACTATTGGGGGTATGGAGACCCGAGTTGATCTATTGCTATTGAGCATGGTGGACTTTGATGTTATTTTGGGCATGGATTGGTTGTCTCCGTGTCATGCTATCCTAGACTGTCATGCTAAGACAGTCACTTTGGCTATGCCGGGTGTACTGCGGATCGAGTGGCGTGGTGTGTCCGATTATGTACCTAGTAGAGTGATATCTTTCTTGAAGGCCCAGCATATGGTTGGGAGGAGTTGCCTTTAATATCTAGCATTTGTGAGGGATGTGGGAGCTGGGACTCCTAAAATTGATTCTGTTCTAGTTGTTAGGGATTTTCCCAATGTTTTTCCTGGAGACCTGTCAAGCATGTCGTCGGATAGGGATATTGATTTTGGTATTGACCTGGTGCCGGGCACTCAGCCCATTTATATTCTTCCATATCATATGGCACCGGTAGAGTTGAAAGAATCTAAGGAGTAGCTTTAGGAGCTCCTAGATAAGGTGTTCATCCGGCCTAGTGTGTCACCTTAGGGTGCGCTCGCTCTGTTTGTGAAGAAGAAGGATGGCACTATGAGTTTGTGCATCGATTATAGGCAATTGAAAAAGGTAAAAATTAAGAATAAGTATCCTTTTCCTCACATTAATGATCTATTCGACCAGCTTCAGGGAGCGAGGGTGTTTTCAAAGATTGATCTCTGTTCGGGCTATCACCAGTTGAACATCAGGGATTCAGATATTCTTAAGACTACTTTCAGGGCTAGTTATGGTCACTATGAGTTCCTAGTTATGTCTTTTAGGCTAAACAATGCCCCAGTAGCTTTCATGCATCTGATGAACAACGTGTTCCAGCCTTATCTTGATTCATTTATTATAGTCTTCATTGATGATATTCTAGTATATTCGTGTAGCCAGTAGGAGCATGCGGAGCATTTGAAGCTTGTATTACATAGATTGAGGGAGGAGAAGCTATACACAAAGTTCTCCAAGTGTGAGTTCTGGCTCAGGTCAGTGGCATTCTTGGGACATGTGGTGTCCAGTGAGGTGATTCTGGTGGATCCAAAGAAGATAGAGGCGGTGCAGAATTGGCCCAGACCATCCTTAACACCTCAGATTCATAGTTTTCTTGGGTTGGAAAGATATTATTGCTGATTTGTGTAGGTATTCTCATCTATTGTATCGCCCTTAACCAAGTTGACTTAGAAAGGTGCTCCATTTATGTGGTCGGACGAGTGTGAGGAGAGCTTTCATAAGCTCAAGACAGCTTTGACCCCCCCCCTCACTCCAATACTGGTTTTGGCATCAGCCTCAGGTTCATATACCATGTTTGCTTCGGGAGTTGGAATTGTTTGTGTATTGATGCAGGAAGGTAGAGTTATTGCTTATGCTTCTCATCAGTTCAAGCCCCACGAGAAGAACTACCTTGTTCATGATTTGGAGTTGGCTGCTATAGTTCATACATTCAAGATTTGGAGACATTAATTGTATGGCGTATCTTGTAAGGTATTCACTAATCACCATAGTCTTCAACATTTGTTCAAGCAAAAGGATCTTAGTTTGAGGCAGCGGAGATGGCTAGAGTTGCTTAAGGATTATGATATTACTATTCTGTACCATCCGGGAAAGTCCAATGTGGTGGCCGATGCGTTGAGCCGAAAGGCAGTGATTATGGGGAGTTTGGTGTACATTCTAGTTGGGGAGAGACCCTTTACAGTTGACGTTTAGGCCTTGGCCAATCAATTTCTGAGATTAGACATTTCGGAACTCAGCCGGGTGTTGGCTTGTATGGTTTCTCGGTCTTCCTTGTATGATCACATCATAGATCGCCAGTATTATGATCTGCATTTGCTTGTCCCAAAGGAAAACGTTCAGCATGATGATGCTAGAGATGTGACCATTAATGATAATGGTGTGTTGAGGATGTAAGGCCGAATTTACGTGCCGAATGTGGATGGACATCGGGAGTTGATATTAGTGGAGTCCCATAGCTCGCAGTATTCCATTCATCCGGGTTCAACAAAGATTTATCATGATCTTAGATATCATTATTTGTGGCGGAGGAGGAAGAAAGATATTATGGAGTTCGTAGCTCGGTGTCTCAATTGTCAGCAGGTGAAATATGAGCATCAGAGACCGGGTGGCTTGCATTAGTAGATGGTTATTCCCTAGTAGAAGTGGGAGAGGAACACTATGGATTTTGTTATCGGACTCCCACGGACTGTGAAGAAGTTTGATGCTATTTGGGTGATTGTAGGTAGGCTGACCAAGTCCTCGCATTTCATTCCTGTTTGTACTACTTATTCTTCAGAGAGACTAGCAGAGATTTATATTCGGGAGATTTTTCAGTTGCATGTGTCCCAGTTTCCATCATATCAGATCGGGGCACTCAGTTTACTTCTCAGTTTTGGTAGTCTGCTCAGTGAGGGTTGGGTACTCACGTACAGTTGAGTACAACCTTTCACCCTCAGATGAACAGTAGTCCGAGTACACCATTCATATATTAGAGGATATGCTACGCGTCTGTGTTATTGATTTTGGAGGGTCATGGGATCGGTTTCTACTGCTTGCAGAGTTTGATGATAGGCTAAATTGTATAATATAGCCTATATATATGCTCTAAATTAAGAAGGATTTACTGTCATATGAGTATAATTAATGTAAAAGTTAGCTCTAATTGTGATTTTAAT